>JAHBCN010007481.1:0-43368 GCA_019359885.1 Listronotus oregonensis | reverse complement strand
GGAGAATAAGGCTAATAATATATAGGAGTTGCAATTACAAATTGAGAATTCTTTTAGGATTATTACCCTTAACATTCTAGCAAATGTCAGAAGGCGTTTTTATGACAATCTTGGTTATTGTTTGGCCCAGAAATGTGATTTATTTGAGCATCTTCGATAACTTGAAATATTTTTTCTTTTTTTATTCTATGAAGGCACATTAATTTATTTTTTTAAAATATCTTCTACGTTCCATTATTTATTTGAGAAAATTCTTTTATGGTATTAGGAAAACCTGTTTGGTTTTTAAAACCGTAGCCAACGTTGCGGTCTCGTAAGCAACTAATTTTAAATTTATGGCTGATAAGACATCCGATAGAAGACGGTTGATGCTAGCTAGCTCCTGCTACTTACCTATAAACACTGCATATTCTTACTAAAAATAAAAATGTAGTACACAACTTAACTGGGCAGATAACTCTTCCGACTTTATCACCGTACTCCCTACCAGTCCCAACCAAAAATGAGCCACGTGAGGAAACGAGACAGAAATTGAAATGCAAGCCACAAAATTATTATTGGTGTTTTAGAATTGGTTATATCCAAAATCATCCAGGAGCCTCCTATGTTCGCAGTACGGTGCGCTTTACTGTATAAATGTTTTGTAGATATACGAAGTAGGTTATTAGTAATTTACGTTACAAGGCCAGCAATCGCTCTACTAAAGTACAAGTCTAGATTTATTTCTAGACGAGTACTTTAATGACATTTCACGGCCGTGTATCGTACAGGGTTATATTTTATACTATATATAGTATTGTCAAAATAAGCCAATAGTAGTAAGTCAGAAGATGTATCTGCTCCTGTAAAAATTTCAAATAATTCGAACTGCAGTATTACCGTTAACGTTTATAAGCACATTTTATTGTAATTTGCACTGTTCAAAATACTAAATTTCAGTTTTAATCCGGTAAAGTTACTTTACCGGCCTAGTGATGTAATGTATCATTTCCCGGACTCAAACTGACAAAGTAATGTAGTATATTAAGGTACAGTATGATATAAAAATACATTAATATTAAAAATTGTACATTATTCGTCCGAAAAACCTTTATGGTATTCTTTTCGAAATGTCAGACTCGGCTCCTTCGTCGCCTCGTCCGTAAACATTTCACTTTTACTGAAAAAATGCATTTCACTTTTAACGAAAATATCTATGATAGGACCTGTTTGTTTGCAAAAAATACTTTATTTAGTCTGACTTTTGAGTATAGGGGTATGTCATAAAGAAGTTTTAATATTTTTTATTATTTAGAAATTTGGACCTTCGGGTTCGATTTGTGAAGGTTGAAAACCTCTCCACTTGAATTTTCAGCATGTATTAACAAAACATTATCAATGTGAATAAACCGTGGTTTATCTTATAGATACAATTTTCTTATTTTTTATATTGCAAACTCAACAGAAAAAAAAATTGGCAGTAATATATAACTTGATATGAACACTGTGTTTTAAAAATAAAAAACCAGTTAGCAGTGTCAATATTTTTTATGTCAAATCGAAAAATAGATGGAGAAAATAAATGTCAATAATAGAAGATGTTGTAAAAGGCGTTGACAGTTACCTGTAAACCATTAGGAAAAAGAGTTTGGCCGTTCATTTTCAGAATGCCACAATGATGAAAAAACCATTTAGAAAGTAGTTTAAAATAATTTTAATTTTTTTTTTTATTTTGTGTAAAACGCAAGTTATATGTTTATGTTTTTTTTAAACTACAGAGTAGTGAGACCACTATTTTGGTACTACCTTCATTAACGTCTAGTTAATGCCATCCAGAAGGGACCTTAGTTTATGGTAAAATCCGACAAAGCTTCTTTAGGAAATCCAGAAAAAAATATTTAAATTACAAAATGGCGATGCATGCTTGCAAAGACACATTTTATGTTGACCAAGGTTATAAGATGAGTATTAAACTATTTGGTGTAAAAATGCAATTTAGTATTCCAATTTACGGAAAATGGCTTTGTGGTATCTAATTTTAATTTTACTTTACTTATTTATGCGAGCAGGAATTTACAAGTTGGTCGTCAATAAAAAGGAAACAGATACAAAAATTGCATTTGTTAAATATAGTAAGTTGTATTACTGTAGTTTTTATATTTGTTTTAATTCTCCTTATATAAAATTATAAAAAAACTTTAAAATACATTTTTTATACATTTTTTTACATGCCTATTAAAAGAGTTTTTTATTACAAAAAGAAGAAACTTTACAAGGGGTCTGTGGCTAATTCAGTATTTACTTCAGTTATCCGCGCTTAACAAATGATTGTACACAGTATGTGAAATAGTTATATTTAAAATCGAAAAAAAGTAATTGTTTTTGCATACATTTTAAATACGAACATTGTTGGATATTCTTTTCAAAAAAAATCGTATATAATACCAATACTAACAATTCCTTTAAAAAAAGGTTGATTACCACATTAGCACAAGCTTTTCCAAACGCAAAAAAGCCTCATACGATGGAAAAAATTATTTGGTTTCAACTGATCGCTACCAGAGTTTATTAATCTAAAGGGGGTTATGACATCCGCCATATTGAAAAACTCTTGTGTGACGTCAAGAAGTATATATATATATATATATATATATATATATATATATATATATATATATATATATATATATATATATATATATATATATATAAAATAAGGAGGAGGGAAGTCTTGGCCGACCAGTTAAACAACAAAGGTAATAAATTTCTTGGGTATCGGTCCAGGAGAGGGCTAATTAAAGTGAAACACTTCTTAGTTTAACGAGCTTTCGAAAATATTTATTTCCTTCTTCAGGTAACTAAATGCATTATTTAGAAGTTGGTAACATCAACAACAGCTGAATTTTACAATGTATAGAAACAGGATATAATTAAGTTTTTTGAAAAATTCATATTAATGTTTCTTAGTTCTAAGCTGATACATTTTTAAAATATTATAATTGTTATTAAATGTAAGACTAGTACCCATTCTGTACTACACAATTCATTATTTTTAGAAAATGTTTTGAATTGCACTTATTTAAATGGTATGGGGTATTGTAAATAATATGTAAATATATAATATATTATTGTTTGTTTTAAAACTGACTGTTTGTGAATTTAATTTCCCTTTTTGATATATTTTTATTAAATCACTTTTATCTCAGTCTCGTCGAGATTTCATAAACATCATACTAATTATTAGAAATTGGTTACTTTCGGGGTTGCAAACAATTTAAAACAATTATGTAACTATATATAGACACCGTGGCGCCTAATTTACTTTCGTTATTAAAAGCAAATTCTTACCCATGGCATTCTGCTTTACACGGCGAACAGCTAAGCCAAAGGCATGAATAACCTATTTTGTAACTCAAAAAAAAATAGGTTATACAGTGGATTGGTAGAAGGAGACCCATAAAATGGCCTGCAAGATCTTCGGTTCCAAAACCGCTGGATTTTTCATCTCAGGTTTTGTAACATCAAAATTTTATAGGGAAAATGAATTAGATGCGAAAAATGTCAAAGTATTTAAATTTTTATAGATAATATTATAAAGGGTTTTTAAATAGATTAGCATATTGTTAGGAAGTTAATAGTAAGCAATTTTCATATCCAACTAAATCATTTAATACTTTTCTCAGTATGTTGTGTTAATAACCTACAGTTTTAACGTGTATAAATCCTAAAGTAAAGAGGCATAGAGATAACTACAAGCCGTAAAAAAGATGATAAATAAAAATACGCCTGCCTCAACAACGTTCCCTTAGGATAAATAATCTACTACGTCCGAGTCTTTTTTTATCTACGTTTACCCAAAAGCATCATACATCTTATCCACACTGTCTCTGGAGACTTTATAAAACGCTGAATTTTTTATAGCATCAACTGTCAAATGGATATTTTGTAAAAAATTCAATATCCATTATCTGAATTTATGTAGTATTTATGTTGTAGGTACCTTTCGAAAAAATGAGCTAATAAAATAATAAATACGGTAATAGAGACAACGAATGGCATTGAGTAATAAAAGTTTTATAGTTTCAATCTAAGTAAAAGGGCGTTAGTTTACCCCATATTTACAGTAAAACAATTTTTCTTAACCTTTCTCCTTAACATGGTGGGCATTATCAACTGAATTTCATGAAAAAAATTTGTAGTCAATTTGCATCTAATTGTTATGCTATTAGATAATTAATATATTAGAAAAATATATTTTAAAATCTAGTTATTTCTCTTTTAATTAAGTCGAATTTAAAATTTGGCATTTTTTTGGGAACATTCTTATTAGTATCAGTTGTATTTAGTGTTTTTTTTTTGCAAAACGGAGCAGTTCAATATACTTTTAATACTAAGTGAAAAAACTCATGTAAATCATTATCTATTTTGAAAAGAATTTTAATACTGCACTATAAAATACTATCTGTATTCTAGAAACAGAATCTTTAATGTACAAACAATATTGGTTTAAGAATACTAAGATTTATTTGCACAATAATAGACAACATTTTTAACTTTCTTCTTAATTCGTCTTTAAATTCAATAAAAAGAATTTAATTTAATATTTAAAAATAAATGTTTTGTATTGTATTGTATTGTAATAAACGGGGTCGCTCGGCTTTAGTGTAGCCCTCCTTCACTTCTGACCTAAGAGATCTTTTGTGAATACCCTTCGTTGTTTAGTGCCCGGTAATTCCTATACCTTTAGCAAAGTTCAGGATACTACGCGGTGCAAGCTGAATAATATCTCTAGGAGTAGGATATACCCCTTCGAGGTATTTAAGCCGTTGTCGGGTCAGTTCTCTGCATTCACAGAGAATGTGTTCCGCAGTTTCGTTTGCCTCGTGACAAAACCGACATTGTTCATCCTTCCTCAGTCTTTCCCATTTTTTTGAGGTGATACCTCCAAGGGCCATGTCCTGTTAGGAAGTCGGTAACCAGTTTAAGTTCATTTTTTTGAAGTTCCAGTAGCTTCTTTGTGTACTTAGGTGAATGCGAAATAAATCTTTTCGCCTGCCTTTGTCCTGGGATGTTGTTCCAGTTTCTTTTGACTTTTTTCCCATGTCCTGAGTTCCTCATAGAGGTGGCCTCTAGTGGTGCCACAGAAAGGCTCAGGTCCATAGAATGGTCTCTGTGCTTCTTCCTTGGCGAGTTGATCGGCAATTTCATTGCCCTCCACTCCTTCATGTCCTGGTACCCACTCCAGAGTAACTCTGTTGTGTTTGGCCAGTTGGTTTAGTGATTGTCGGCATTCCCAGGCCAGCTTTGAGTTAAAAGAGCATGAAGTCAGTGCCTTCAAAGCAGCCTGGCTGTCCGATAAAATATATATGGTTGCGCCTCGAAGGCCTTTTTTGGCACATTCAGAAGAGCAAATATCAATTGCATGGATTTCAGCTTGGAAGATGCCAGGCATCGATTCCCCATTTTTATCTTGGTCCTCAATTTTCCAGAATTAAATTAAATTATACTTACCTGTTATTAAAGATAAGTTTTTAAAATTTTTAAGATATTTTGTACCAAAAAATACACGTGTATATCGGGTAGGAGGGGAAGTGGATAGTCTTAAATCTTACCACGTATCACACATCATGCGATTAATGAATGACCCCTTAGTGTGTGGTGTAGTGGTGTTAAACAACTGACTGAGGTTATACTCTGCAGTTTATACGGTTCTTTGACTGATGATTGTACCGCATAAAAAGTCTGGCTGCATGTTCTGTGTTTAAGCTAGGTGCATTCAAAGGCTCGTATCACGTAACCACTGGTGTTTGGTGACGTCATAAGTTTTGTCCCGGGTAGGAGGGTTTGGTTGGTGTGGTAAGTTAGAGACTTCCATATCAGTAGCAAAATAAATCGGTTTGGTAAAGACAAAATTGACGAAAATATAGTGAGAATCAAACCAAAAACCATAGTGAAATGCACACACAGTACTTGAAGGTAGTTTATGTCATATTGCGGCATAAAAAAGTCCAGTATTGGTTAAAATATTCCAATATCTGAACTTGCATTCATTTTTTTACTGGGCTTTTAATATAATAAATAATAAATATATATATATATATATATATATATATATATATATATATATATATATATATATATATATATATATATATATATATATATATATATATATATATATATATATATATATATATATATATATATATATTAAAATACATATTTTGACTGTTAATCTAAAATAATTTCTCCAGAATAAATTGAATCTAAAGTTACCATGAATTAAAAAGTTTTCAAAGCACTAATCAACAAAAACACTTAGAAAGTATTTTTGTCGCCTTATAATCGTGCTTAAAGAGAAGAAGAGGGCGAAAAATCACAAACCACATTTTTTAAAGAGAAAACCGACAACGGGAAAATAGAATATAACCCTATATATTTGACAAAGGACAAAGGAGAGGTGCAAAATGGTTGGTGAAAATTCATTAAAATACCAGCGCTTTAGCCCAGTAGGATGATTTCTATGTATTTGAATTAAAACCAGGACATTATTTGTCTTTTTTTTCCGGGACATTAAAAAAATTTGTGTATTAAATTAACCATGAATAATTGAAAACAACTTAATATTTTATACATATATAAGGTTAAACTCCCACACTTAAAACAATATCGAGTTGAAAAATTTTAATGGTTTAACTCATAATAAGTTTTATTTTACGCGTTATTACCGTTGCAGCTTTCAGCATTAATTATGATCATAAAAGCTTTTCGAAACAAATACCCCCATCAATTTTCTCCCTATAAACCTTGGGGAATAATAATGGAGAAGGATTTATCTGTAAATAAGTAAAATGATCGGTTATCTGTTTCACCCAAATAAAAATATAATGAACATGAGATAGTTGTGGTTAGTTGTGGTTTTAAAAAGCTTTTGATAGTTTATTAGTAATTAAAACATGAAGTTAAGATCCTTTGTTATGCCGATGCAGCTGTACTAGTGATGAAAATTACTTTAAACATATATTTGGAAATATTTCCGAAAATATGTCAGAAAACTTTAAAAATATATAAAAATGTTTATTCTAGGTATTTAATATCATGAATGGTCAGATTTGACCATATACAGACAGGGGCACCCTACTAGGTATATAGCAATGGACCGGACGAATTTGCAATCGTCCGCTATTTGTGTATGCATTCTTTTTGTTCAGTAAGAAACAACAAAGTAACACAATTTTCAGTTTGTTGGGAATTATAAATGTATAAAAACTATTTCGCCTGGCGAATTTAAGGTAAGAACACGTGTGTTTTTAAAAAATCCTTAACATTTAAAACCTAAAATGGATATTTATTAAATTGAAAAAAAAGTTAATATTGTTCAGTGGTATTATGGGGGTAATTCTTTACAGCGGGTAAAAAATATATTTGCTGAGAATTATCCTAATAGGCCACACCCTGCAATTACTACTATGTCAAGAATTATAAATAATTTCCAAAAATACGGGTGCGTTTCTCCCAGAAACCATAAAATACAAAACGTCCAAGCGAAAGAAATTAATTTGTTGGCATTAATTAATGAACATCCAACTTTGTCAACACGTGCGCTTGCGGATGAGGTTGATTTAAGTACAAGAACGGTAAGGAGAATATTAAAAAAAATAAGTATCGTTCATACAAAGTTCAAAATTTATCCTGAGGACAATATCAGGAGAATGGAGTTTTGTGAAAACATGATAAATAAGGCAAATGAAAATGAAGATTTTATTCGAAACATTGTCTTTACTGATGAATCCACATTTCCACTCCATGGTAGGCATAATCCCACCCATACCCGTTATTGGTCTCAGGAAAATTTACATAGGTATTATAAACTTAGAACTTAGCTTCCTTAAAAGGTAAATGTCTGGAGCGATATTTATGGGGAACATGTTATTGGGCCATACTTCATTGATGGTAACTTAACTGGTCAAAAATATTTGGATCTTTTGCAACAGCAAATAGTTCCAGAAATTAGACGATTGGCAGGTCCTCGATTTAATGAAGTGTGGTTTCAACAAGATGGCTGTCCAGCACATAATACACGTTTCGTTTTGGATTATTTAAATAATACTTTTCCAAACCGTCTTATTGCTGGATTGAGAGCTACATTACCGTGGCCCGCTCGCTCTCCTGATCTGCCTCCTAACGATTATTTTCTTTGGGGTTATGCAAAATCCAAAATTAATGGTTTTCGGGATGATCGCGCTATGAATCTTGATGAATTGCGTGTAAAAACTCGCAATGTTTTTTAAACAATTACACCTGTGATGTTAGACAATGTTCGAAGAAGTTTCTATGATCGCTTAGGATATTGTTTAGCGGAAGGCGGTGGATTGTTTGAATACTTGCCACGAGAGTGTAGTTTGAGTGACTTTGAAAAAATAATTAAATTTTAAAAGTAATCAAAACCAGGCAAAAAATATCTGGCCTAAAATCTAAGTACGAATGTTTGCTAAGACAATTGCGCGAATGAATTAAAGTTACAAGCAAAATATTAATTAATCAACATTATAAAATACTGTCGCTAATGAGGTAACAACGGACGACACGATGGATAGAAACGTAAACTTACCTTTTTTTTTCAGTGACTTTTTCCCTTTTATCCGATAGAAAATTTTAATTTAACGTGAAATAATCTTGGTCTTGGAATTTGAGTAATAGCATTTTGAATCCTTTCAATCATATTTTCTGGGGTAGAAGGACGTGTCTGAAAAACAATGTCTTTTACTCTTCCCCATAAATAAAAATCGAGCACAGTAAGGTCTGGGGATCTAGCTGGCCATGGAAACAAACTTTTCTCTTCCTATCAACGGTTTGTGTGATTCTGGTCTAAAAGTTACGAACTCTCGAGAAAAGTGTGCCGGACATCCATCATGGTGAAACCACATGTTTATTCTTGTTTGTAGAGGAACGTTTTCAAAAGAGCCGGTAAGACGTTTGTTAAAAGTTCAAATAAATCTCTTGTTTAAAAAAACCACAAAGAATAAACGGTCACCCAAAATGCCACACCACACATTCACACTCCATCGTTTTTGGGATGATCTACTTTACTCATCCAGTGAGGATTATCTACGGACCAATAATGCATATTATCAAATTAACACCCAATGCTCGTGAACGTAGTTTTGTCAGTACATAGTATGTGGACAAAAAAAATGGAGATCTTCGTCGACCATCGTTTTTAACCAGTAATAGTGGTCTAATCTTCTGTCAAAATCAGTTTCCGAAAGAGCCTGATGCAATACAATATGATAGGGGTGTTTATGGTCTATTAAAATTAGATGCACGACGTTTTACTAATTCCTAAATCCAAAGCTATTATTCTGGTGCTTACGTGGATTGATCTGAAAATATGCAAGTAAATTGATAATATTGTCTTTCAAATTCTGCCAATATCTTCTAGGCGCTGGAATAGGATGCACCGTCCTGTTTAGCGCAAACATCTAGACAAGCGGGTAAATACTTTTCTTCTAAAATGCCTTCTATCGATATTTGAGCATATTCTCGTTCAGCTAAACAAGCATTTTCAAAACACTGGAAATAAACGGCTAACATGTCATAGGCTTCCGCAGTGTAATAAGACATTTTTATTAATTCAGTTAATTAACAATTGAAAAAAATACAAATCTGGACAAATCATAAACTAGTTGTAGAAATTGTTAAAAAATTTTCAATGAGTTGTAGATTGACAAAATTTTTGTTTCCATGGCAATCTGGGATCAAAGTAAGGAATGGTTTTGCTAAATAAAGTATTAATTTTATTTCTTTATGTTTGGAATAAAAAAAAAAATTTAAAGAAAAATAAAAGTATTTTATTGTTTTCAGGCCATTTAGCTAAGACTTTAGGCAAAAAAAAGCATTTGTTTAATGGCTAACATTAATTTTTAAAAAAAAAAATAGGTTTTTTGAAAATAATTCGAAAACGAATAAAGATATCAGAACGCGGTTTTTCCCAAAAATTTTAAAGCCATTTTTATATTTTTTAAAAAACTGCCGAAAAAAAGTATGCCGTACCATTTAATTTTTTAAGAAAATTTCAAAACTAAAACTTTTACAAACAGCGCCCTCTGGAAAAAAGATAAGACTAGCGGCCATCACTAAAATATATTTTTTAATATGCTTAAGATTCTCTGTCAAACGAACTCAAGTTAAGTTAATTTGGATAATGGGTAGGGGAAATTACAGCAATTTTAAAAATAATTTATTTACCAGCTCCCCCCACCCTTATTATCAGAGAAAAAAGAAAAAATCTTGAAAGCAAAAGACGCAGAATTATTAACTTTTTTATTCCCCCTTCTCAAAATAGGGACCTTAATGAAACAATTTTTAAGAAAATTCAAATTTATTGTTTTTTCTTAGCAGTTACGCCATCTAGCGGCCATTCTAGAAGCTTTAAAATATTTTCGTTTAATTTTCTTTGGCCGATTTAGTAATTAAATTTTTTTCGAGGCTCTAGGGCCTATGGTTTTCCCTAAAGTACCTCGCCACCCTTAGTGGGACACCCATATGAGTAGCACTTCTGTTGCTTTCTGGGGAGATGTTAAAAAAATAATTTTGGCTAATTTTTTAAAATTAAAGCCGTGAAAACACTAATAAAAAAGCGCCAGATCTCCGTCCGTGGATAAAAGAAGGAAGCTTTCTTGAAAGAATGGGGTCATTAATAAAGTAAATGAATATAATGCCACGAGACACTGGCTAAAGAAATTAAATAGGAACAGCAAAAGTATGTTTGGGATTGACGGTGGAAGGAAGATAGTTAGGGTGCAATAACCAAGCCATGAAGGTACTCTCTTGGTGAAAGGCTAAAAGAGTGACTGTTTTTAATACCTGTTATATGTCAATTAAAAAAAAATGAAAGGCGACTGTTGTGTGAAATTCCGAAAGAAACTGAATATATATTAGGGGCAAAAAAGATTTATTACAAGAATCTGAAGTAATATTTGGCATAGAATCAAAGCAGCTATTAAAATTAAAACAAATTTTATTTATTTATTGTTTTGCCTAAAAGTCATCCACATTATTCTTTAATCGTTTGACATAACTTTGTGACTTAAGATTAATAAAGTGACGACTTCTTTGCAAACACCGAAACTTTCTGAAACGAAACTTTACACACAAAGCAAGCCAACCCAATGTGCGATTAACTTTTTGCCAAACTCTCTTTTTATAAACTTCGGCTTTGTTTCGGTTTTTTTCTTTTCTATAAAATTGATCTGCTTGTTCTGGCTATAGTCATTTGTTTGCTTTTTTAACTCCGCAATGTTTTATATAGTCTAGAAGTAAGCCGTGGATTTGACGGCATATAAAAAAACTTTTTGATTAATCATTACAAATTTTTTATCTTTTAAGTAAAATTTGTGTAACAAATTTATAACTTTTGATAGCCCTTTTACTTATTTTTATTTAATTAAATACATTACGGTATTATGTACTGTGTGGCATAAAGATTGCAACAGCCTCAAAATGCTCTCATGAAGTGTAGCAAATGGTAACATTTTTGTCATAATTTATTTTAAAATACCAGACTTTTTTAAATTTAACAAAAAATATGACCAGTTTTGTATTAATTTTTTTCTTAGCTTTATTTAGTATTATTGCGTCAACCGGGATGCTCAATGGAATGGGGAATGGAATCGGATCGTATTTGGTGACGAGTCACGATTTTGTTTATGGGCTTATGATGGTCGAATAAGAGCTCGTCGAAGACGTGGAAAGAGACGACAACTTCAATCTTGCGTAGATCGCGAGACTGCGCTTACTAGAGGCGTTATGGTATGGGGTGCCGTAGCATTGGGAAGCAGATCACCTCTGGTTTTTTTTTAACAGAAACATGAACGCCCAGTCTTGCATTAATAACGTGTTACAACCTGTTGCGTTGCCATACCTTTAACAACTGCAAAACCCAATTTTTCAGCAGGACAATGCTAGACCACACACAGCTGCAGTTACAAGAGACTTTTTCCGACAAGCTATGTTTCTTCCAATGCCTGCAAGATCACCTGATCTATCGCCTATTAAACATGTATGGGACAGGACGGATAGGAGGTTAAGCCGGTTGCAATATCTTATGCTTGATGTACAATGTTTACGTTATAAAGTAAGATTTTTCTGGGAGACCCTACCACAGGCAGATATTGATCATCTGATATGCAGCATGCCCAAGGAAGTTTAAAGGTGTATGGAAGCCCAATACTGTAGAACAAAATTGTCCAGGCGTGCAGGGCAGCGGGAGTAGGGGGGTTGGCCCCGCGGAATTTGCGCAATGAATAGTAGGTCAGGGCCGGATTTCCATAATTCTTTGTTACTATCTATAAAATTGACATCATCAAATGTCAAATTCCAACATTCACTGTTTTTTTTTTTTTTTGCACAAAATTATTGGTTATTAAAGGATACTACTATAGAATATTTAAAGTTATTGTGTAAGATTAGATTTTATATCATCTGATATAATAGGGAAAGAATAGATGGCGCCACTTTACTGCCTTCTATTTAAATGGTCGATATTTTTGGAAGTTTTGTATTTTTACCAAAAATCTTTGTAAATAAATTAAAACACGATTTTTTTAAATAAATTTCAAACATTGTATGATAGTATTATGTACTTATAACCAATTTTGTGATAAAAGAAGGGCAAGATAGTGTAAATGAGTTTAATCTAATCCTAAAATTTTGGTTGTACACTGAAAAGTGAAATTTTTATAACTGCTTTTTAGACATATACTTTTCACTAATAACAAACATTCATGAGACAGAATAACAGTGGTTAAAAATGTTTAATAACCTTTGGTACCTGAGTATCCATTGTAACAGTATCCGTTAAATATTATGTGTGTACAGTATGTCGAGCTTAAAAAGTTGATAATGCAAGATTAAGAAACCAAAAAATCTAATTTATTTTTAAACAAATGGTATTGTCTCGAAAGTTGCCTCCTCTCCGAGTTTGATCAAATTTGGTATATAGGTTTGGGCGCTGATTACAAATCTGAAAAATATATTTTCGGAACGTTTCGTTTCGAGATCTTATCATAAGTTGAAAAATAAACTAACCTCATTTTACTATATCTCCCTTCTTTTGTAAAACAATTCTTGATTTTTACACTGAAGTGGCACACGATATTTTATAAACACCTTTTAAAACCTTGTATTTTATTTATTTACATCTTTTTTCCATTAAATTGCGAACTTTTAAGTTCAAAGGCAGCAGCCATATTTGCTTAAAAAATAAAAGTGTAAAAAAGGTGTAAAACAAACATAAAAAAAAGTTTTTAAAAGGTGTTTGTGAAATATTGTGTGCCAATTTAGTGTAAAAATCAAGAATTTTGTGCAAAAAGAAGGAGGAATAGTGTAAATAAGGTTAGTTTGATTTTCAATTTTGATGATGAATATCTCGAAAACGAAACATTGCCGAATTTTTTTTTTTTGATTTGTAATCAGCGCCCCAAAAACCGTACCAAAATTGTACTTCCTTTCATTCAATTAGAGGGACCTGTATATATTAAAATTTGCCTGATCTGCCCAGTAATCAATAATTTTGATCCTTTAAAAGAGTGTACTAAATTATTAAATGAAATAAAAGTACCTAAATGTAAACCTTATTTCTTTTTAATAATCCACAGAAATACACAAACATTGGGGAAATCATCTAAAAGATAGTTAAGATTGCCTTACTTTTCTCACTAATATTTCCTATGAAATTTTCATTTTCTATTATTCATAATTGATATATTATTATTTATTTGGTTACCTAACGTTACGTCTTATAAGAAGCACCTAATTTAAATATAAAAATACTTACCTAAAGTTAAAAAGACGGGTATATTACCCTTGGATTTGCAAGACAAAACCATACAACTCTAGTCATTTTGTTACGATATTATAAGTAACAAACAATAAACACAAAATTATAGTCACAATTTAATAAACACTAAACACTAAAATAAGAAGGTTTTGATCAATCCAAAAACGATACTCCGGCTCTCATAAATTATAATGTGTTGGTAACTTCACACTGATTTATCAGTGTAATTGGCAACACATTAAATTTATTTCGTGGAATTTTGTTATTGCCAGAATCGGGGGGGGCCAACTCTGACAGTTATTCCGGCCCGGACTTTTTTTTTATCATTGGGCCATAGCATTGGGCTTCCATACACCTTTAAACTTCCTTGAGCATGCCACGAAGAGTTACAGAATGTCAAAACTTACATGGTGGCGCAACTCACTACTAGGTTGGTAATTTTTTACTTATCGGGCCGACTTAATTAAAATTTAATATACAGGGTTTTTTTTTTTTTCTTTACGAATCTGCAGAAAAATTTTTTGGGACAGTTCATTTTTAATTTTCACCCATTCACATAATGGGCAACGCGTAAAATTTAATACCCAAAGGGCGGTCTCCTCTAACTTGGTTACAGACTTGCCGAGCAAAATTGCTAAAACATTTAAATTATCCCAATACTTGCGGATATTAAAATATGTAGTTAATTTTTAAATAACTTTTGGTTTCCCCCGAAGTGTGGTTTTGAATTGCCACAGAATTAGTCGAATAAATTCAAAAATTAAACCTTATTCATAGATTGAAACACATTAATGGGCAAGAGTAAACCCCATCTTGACCAAAAGGGCAAAGATATCCCTCCAACTTTTCACGACCCCAAAAATAATTTACAAACATTTAAATGAATAAAACATAATGGGCAACAGACGTCAACGATTCTGCCAAATGTGTTTAAAAAGGTATGAAAAAGGTTTAGGGATTTTTAAATATTTTCCTTTGTGTTGCTATAGACTTAATCGAAACCGGTCAAAAATGTTTGGGTAAATTCTACAAATTGTTGAAATTCTACCTATTTATAAACCCTACTCGGACCTAACTCAAAACGCACAAATTTTTCAAAATTCCTCTTCTTAAACTGTTTACAGCCAAATTAAATAATTTTGTGGTGAAACATTTATTATTTAATAGGATACACTTATTTTACGTTTCCCTAGTCGTTATTTTTAAAAAAACACCACCAAAGGGAAAAAATACTTTTTTTTGCCCTATTAAGGGATTTTTAAGCCTGGTACAACTTGGAAAAATTAAAAAGCACCTATTTGTTAAATTTTAATTGTGTGAAAATGGAGTTTACATTAACTGCATTTATTTTGTTTGTGTTTTAAAAAGAGGATGTAGTCAATTACCTACTTAATATATACCTCATTAGAAAGTCCAAATTCGGGGAAATGCGCCTCCGCCTCATTTGTAATAATATCTAACTAAATAATGCTTTTACTGGGATTAAATGCTTTTTATAGAATTTTTCAATTTCTCTATTAGATATATTTCTTTTTACATTTAATTCTGGTAAAACCATTTAAATTTTAATTATGGCCCCTTTGAGTTTTACCAACTTATCTGCCTAAAAATCGTTAGATAATTTTCTTTAAATTGTGGATATAAATTTTCCTTTTATGTTTTTTTCCTTTTTTATGGGTCTTAGGTGTTTTACTAAAATCATCCGTTTGATCCCCGGAGAAGTTGCCTTGTCTTTGTTTTAATTTTACAAATAAGTGAATATTTAGATCCTGGCCCAAAAACATATATTAAAAATGCCCAATTAAAAAAAAATTTAAAAAACAAGTTTTAAAATTTTATTAAACAATTTTTAATAAAGTTTTTATTCTTTTAGTCAAATCCGAAACAAGGCTGTATAAGAGACATGCATCAAAGTGGAAAGTTAGCAAACAAACAAATGACAAAGACATATCAGATGTGGTGAAAACAAACCAAAACAAAAGAAGTTTATTGAAAAAGTTTATCGGATTAAATTTTCTTTCGTGTTTAACGTCTTGGAAAGATGCAGTTTTTTTAACTTTTCTTGATGGCAAAACAAGTTTTATCCAACGACAAAAATAATTTTAGTCTGTTTGTGACTTTATAATGTCAAGATATGGATTGATGACCGTATTCTTACTATCTTTGATTTTTTTTTAAACTCTTTTAAAACAAATTATTTAAATTACACAATTTTTGTGCTGCTCGGGGTATTTTAACAGCACAAAAGTAAAAAAAAAAATATAAAATAATTTTCCTACCTACAAAGATACGAACGATTAAAGAAGAAAACTGTCTACTCATATTTATATAACGATCCATAAAATCCTTAGAAATGTTTATAGCATAAATAAAAACTTTAATAAATGACCTAATTTTAAGCTAATAAACGACATTTTTCAATATTTTAAAAAGGTTTTTAGTAAAGTAAATAGATTCCGATTTCATTATTAATCCGTTAGCTTAAAATTTTTTTAAAATTCAGTTAAAAATAATCAATAAAATTCAAATTTTATGAGTACAATGGTTATTTAAATTTTCTCCTTTATCGCATTTTCTTTAATCTAAACCAGAACGTTAAAGTTATCGCCCGCCGAAGCGCAAATGACACAAAAAAGGAAAAAAGAAAAATGCCTTCCATTCTATATTTGGCCAAAAATAAATCACCTACTTACAGTTTTCGTATCGGTTTTTCAAGGGAAGACCAAAAACCCCATGTCTATTTAATTCAAGCTGGTTGTATATTATTTTCGTTAGATAGGGAGCTGGTGAGACAGTTTTGTTAAACATTCAGCTCGACTAACAAATGTAAATACTAGTAAACATCGAATATTTGGAAAACAATAAACTAAAAAGCAAGTAGTTTTCCTAGATAAAAAGTAAAATTCTTGCACGGATTGAAGTGCAAACCGTTTGAAAAGGAGTTCAAAACAAGCACTCATGTGCGGGAAGGACACTTTTCGGAAGAGGAAAACATTATTTTTTTAAGACCCCATTTAAGAAAACCCTAATTTTCAAACATTTATTGTTTTAGTAACATCATTTATAACAAAAAAACAATACATTTTTAAATTATACCTAAAGTCCAAAATTTCTGTCAGTGACTCATTTAATACCGGCCACTAACGACGAAGCGGCTGAATAAAAATCTAACACTAGTAAATGATTTTTAAGCCTATGATATCTTTTCCGCCAAATAACAGTGAACGGCCAAAAGTTTTATCGCCACGTTGTCATAATTCGCAAGAAATATCACCAGCCAGCGATTGCACTTAAATAGCACGCCAATATGTTGAAATCATTGTTATCGAGAAGACAATAAAAGTGGCAACACATCTTTTGTTTACAAATTGAAGAGACTTGAAAATAAGCGTATCGACAGGTTTTCGTGCTGTTCGATTATTTTATTTAGTTATTATTGATTATGGACAGATTTTGTAAGTTTAAATTTTAATTGCTATACGGGTATTTTCTAAATATTATAAATTTCAATAATTGTGGTATATAGATATTGTTTTGTGCCAATTTTATTTTATTTAGTGTATATAATTGTATATAAAGATTTAGTTGTTAAGTGCTTTTAATTCTGTAAATATGAATATTAACCAACCTTTAACTAGCTTTTCCGCCTACAAAAAAAAATCAGTTTCGTTAAAAGGGAAAGAATAATGGTTAAAATGTACTTTGGGTTCGGGAACGAAATCCAGAACTAACTACTTTGAATGCTGCAGAGAATGTGCAACTTTAACAAAAGTTTTTTTTCGAGGTATTCAGGGGTTTTTAAAAGGCAAAATCAATATTGTAATTATTTTGGTACTGAAATGCGATTTTTTCGCTATTTTTGACACTTTTTTTCGATTGTTAAACATGAATCAGAAGCTGTTTTTTTTTGGGTGCCTCTTATAGTATTTTAAAATAATAATTGAATTGTTTAATTCCATTTTACGACATATTCCTTTAATTCTGTCATTTGCACGAAAACATATTTAAAAAAATCATGCTAACATGTATGAGTTTATATATTATATTAAAAAAACACTTAAAAAGGGAGAAAAAACTTTAATTTTCAATAAAAGTAGGTAAAACGTTTACGTCCGAATTCAACTCGAAATTCTAAAAATGTTGACCTGTTACCAGGTTGTAATAGTTTTCTTTATGACATTTTTATAAGGTATGCGAACCTTTTCTTCGCTCGACCCGCAATGTTTGATCAAAAATATTCTCGGGTATGGAAATCCTAAATATGGGACATGAAAGACCCGAAATAGTTATTGGATTCTACAAGCTGATGATCTCAGACTTTCGTGTTCCTTATATAGTGGATATTTTTTATGAAGCAATGGTTGAATATCTATTTAATATTGAAATTGCAAGATCGGTGGTGAATTGGCATTGGCGTAACTTGGATTGTTATTGTTCTTTTTACATATTTTTTTAATTTATATTAGATTAAAATTTTATTATTTTTTTCATGTAGCAAAAAAAAAATCAAGAAGGTAAATTAAAGTAAAAATGTTTTTTTTTTTTGGGAAAAAAGTTTAAAAATCGCCAAAAAAAATCAAATTTGTGTTTATGACCTCAAAATAGGAGGTGTGCAAAATTAAGCAAAAAAATTACATTTTTCATTAATCCAATAATACCAAAATAATATAGGCTTGTTACTAATTTAAAGGGTTGATGAAAATGTGAGAAAATAACTTTTGCTTGTAAAAAATATTTTCATGTTTTAACGAAATTTTATCATTTATTTTCTACTCCACTGGAATTGATTCCCCTGACCCCACACAACTCGGGGCACTCTAAAAGCGAGCGATGCGTCATTGACAGAAATTTTGGACTCGAAGTTATAGGTGTTATTAGTAATAGTAATAATAAATATGCAACTCGTTGCACTTTGCACACTTATACCTTAGGCCATTTAATGTTTTAATGAGATTGATTCAGCAATGTTGATAGCTGGTGTCAATTGACTGGATAAAGTTGTTGTACTTGTTGATGATGATTCGAGTTTTTGAATAATATAATTTTATTAGTCATAGATTTTTTTTACTTGGTCTGAATGATGCAAGTAACTTTCTTTGACAGAAGTTGACTTTCAGCCTCCAAGCCGTTTTATATTAGTTATCTCTTTATCTGAATCTGCTAAAAACGTTGCGATTAATGTCTAAAATTGTGACCTGCAGCGATTTTCGACAACATTTTTTAAAATAAGTTATTTCCTACGCACTGAACGGTATATTTTCCATTTTCATAGTAGACAAAAAAATGACGGTGTGTGGTAGAAGGCCATTAATCCGCATACTTTCTGTACATTTTGAGAAATGTTCCATTCTTTATTTATTTGGAAATAACAAACGATGATGAGGTATGGTTTTTAGAATTGTCAATTTTAATAGCGAATAAAGTCTCCCTTATCCTGAACATTATTAAGTGTAATATTCGTAAGCTCCCCTCTGCGACAAGCGCCAGCTAAAGCAAAAATGGTGATTACTTTGATTATTAAATAGGTCTCATCCGAAGCTGACATAAACCTAGTTATGTATTCTTTGCTAAATATATGAGCTTTGTCTGCTCGAAAAACCAACATTTCTTTTTTTTTTGTTTAGAAACGATGTCAAATAATAAAACTTGCTTATGTCCAGGTTGTGGTTAGTATTTTGATCAAACTTTTAATCATGGGGTATCGTAACTAAAGTGTATTAGACTTAGTACTTTACAAAGTTCGCAAAAGTACGCCAAAAATACCTCTTCTTGCAGGTTTTTAATTTGCTTCTTTTTGCACCAATTTAAAAATTAGGTGTATTGCCGCTCATATCTTTCTTTTAATTTACTTGGTTATAGGTTCATATTTACCTTATTGGCAGCCTTCACTATATTTTAGGAAGCTCTTCGTCAAAATAATCAATTATTTGGCTTGTTACAAAAGGTCTTAGAAATATTCTGGCAAATTTTAATGGTTTAGAACATTATTTTTATTGCTACAAAAATTATATAGAAGAAAACCTGGTTGAAGTGTTATTTAACTTAATATTTTAAAAATTGCACAAAAACTTCAAAAGAAGTTTATAAAAAATTGCATATTTAAAAAAAATACGACAGGGTAGCATCCGAATTAGTAGGTTTTGTTGTTAAGAAGTGATCCAATTTATAATTAAGTCAATCCGATACAGAATTAGGTCACTTCCTGCACTAGTGCGGGAAAGTGACACCTTTAACTTTTACTTAAAATACTTGCACGAAAGTGGAAAATAGTTATTTACCAAACAAGTGCGGAAAGTGATACTTTTCGCACGCGACGGCAGTTACACGAACGACGCGAAGCGGAGTTCGGGTAATCCGTCAAGGGTGGAAAAGACACTTTCCGTACGTGTTAGGTACAACATTTTTTCTACGAGTGTGTGGAAAAAGTCAAACTAAACAACCATTAGATAATATTTATTTTTACCATTACTACTTATTCGTAAAAGAACAGTTGGTAGCATTTTGCAAATGAATCGCAGAGGCAAGTTGTTGTGGGTAAGTTGCGGAGTTGGAGATTGCCGTTGAGGTGCAATTGAACCGGTCGTCGTTATAGGTAACAGAGACACATTGTTGCTTGCTAGAAGACGGTATAATGGGCCTTGAGTGCGTTTTGCTGTGTTCAAAGGTAGATGAATTTTGGGATAATATTTTGTTTGATAAGTCCTTCTTGAAACTTGTAGAGCTTTCTAGGTAGCCTTCTGCAACAGATGATGACTTCCAACCTCCAAGTCTTTTAATATTCGTTATGCATTTACCAGAATTAGCTAACATTGTAGCTGAGAAACGGCGAAAGCTATGTCCCGTGTAAAGTTCTGGGTTTAGAAGACGTAAATAGGCAGCTATTTCAGAGGACATCTTGCCAAAAGTATTTATTTCGTATTCACTGGACAGTACAAGCCAATTTTTTGTAATTAACAAAAAATCTTCTGTGTGGTGTTTCGGGCTTTCGTAAACTGGAATACTTTCTATACAAAGCTAGATATTTTCCATTTTCAATTTGCTCGAAAATGACAAAACTTTGGCTAGAATGGTTTTTGGAGTCTGGAATATTTACAATTAAAAGACTCCCCTTATCGTCAATATCATCAATGCTAATTTTCATCAATTCTTCTCGACGACACGCACCAGCTAGTCCGAAAATTGTAGCTACCTTCATCGCTAGATAGACATCATTTGGAGCATCATTAATAAATTTTGCTATTTCATCTTTCGAGAAAATTTTGGCCTTCTTGGGTCTAAATCCTACATTTTGCTTCTTCAAAAATGATGTAACTTTAAAATATTTGCTTAAATCCATGTTCTTTTCGATCTTAATGACACTTTTTAACATGGAATACCTTGACCATAAGGTATTGGGTTTACATGTTTTAGCAAGTTCCGCGAAATATGCCATAAAAACTTCCTCTTTCATACTTTTGATTTTTTTCTTGCCACACCAGCTTGTAAATGCTGTATATTCTTTCTCGTACCTGTGCCTCGACTTTGACGGCAACAAATCTAAATTTGCTATTTCGGCTGCTTTGAGAATGGATTCAGGTAATTCCTCCTCAGAAGACCTTCCATGGAAACGTTTTTCATTCAAAATCGACGATACTGATCAGAATGTACTAAAGACACTTTTAATTATCGATGACTTTTAATGACTTTGATCTTTTATAATATGGACACCGGCACCGGTCAAAACTAAAAATCTGAAAAAGCAAGTTTAAAAATATACCAGGATGTTTGAAACAATGTTTTTAAAACAATATTAATTTTTAGTGAATGTTTCGTTGATTTTACACCTAATTTGTACAAATCAAAGAATACTATGCCAATAATAGAATTATACTAAGTTAAACTTAAGAATTAAAAACATTTTAAGTACCTGTTTAAGTGGGAAATTTGGAAAGTGTCACTTTTCCGCACTAGTGCGGAAAAGTGACACTTATCAAACTAAATTGCGTGCGGAAAAGTGCTGCTTTCCACACGCTAGTAGAAAAAAGTTTTTTTATAACATTTAAAAAACTGTATATTGTGTTATAATTATTTGCCTTAATGGTAATACTTTCGAAAACGCCCCCCTCTCTGATTCGTCTGTAACTTTGCACAGGACCTTTTTGTAGCATAAGAAAGATTGTTCAAAGGTTTTTTGGCGACAATAGGTAAAATTAAAAACTAACCAAAACTAACCGGAACTAATTAATTTATTTTTATTTTTACTCTGTATTTTTATTACAAATGGTAAAATTAAAAATGTTAGTGTAAAAAATGTTAATTGTCTAATTGTTTAATTCAATTAAATTAATTTAAATTTAATTTAGTTATAATCTTTTTGTTCCAATTTTGTACTTATTTTCTAATTCTAAAGAGAAAAAAAAAAAATTGAACTAAAAATTAATTTTTCCACGATTTTTATTATTGCTGTCAAAAAAACCCTAACATTGCTTTTTACTTTGTAAAAAAGTTATGTACAAAGCTATAGACAGATAAAAGGGAGGCGATTTGGATGATTAGCTGCTTCAATAAACCATTTTAGTTCAGTATATATATTTTTAAAAAAGTCTGTCTGTCTGGCTGACATTACCCAGATGTTATTGGGTGTAGTTCCAAAGTAGTAGTTATTCGTATACCATCCGGAGTAGCATTAAAGCGTTTGTTACAGGGACATTGTTAACTAAAATGGTAAAAAATTTGGGCCTCTTTATACAAGTCTTTCTGGGCTGAGAAGTGATGTGTAATATTTGTAACAATGTCTTGAGCTCCCTAACTATATCATTGCATCGGCGATGCGCTATTGAAAGCGGCCCATGATTTATAGAGTAGTATCGTAGTCCGCTGGCTACCGGATCTTTTCATGAATAAAAGATCGATTCTTATAATTTGATTTGTCCCGTTTGAAAAGCCGACGATTTATGTTGCCGATGATTTCAAGGTTTAAGGAATGGTCTAAGATATGAACAAACTAAGTAAGAAAGAATAAATCCAACCTGTTTTTAATACATAACGTTTTTTCAACGAAAAGATGAACGCAGTTATGCTCCAACTAACCACAATTTCTTTACGTTAGTATTATTTTTTAGCGTAATTTCTTTTTTTAATATTGAATAAAATAACCATATCATAGAACTCTTTATATGCACTTTCCATTGGAAATAAGGCAACAAAACTTTTTTACTTATACCTTTAATATTTTTTTCTCCAAGCCAATTATTGAATTATTAATGAGCCAAATCGTACTTTAATTTTAATTTTTCAGGGATCAGACTCGACATTGCAATTTAAGCAGCTTCCTCCACATCAATAGGGACATTCAAACTAGATTTGGACACGTTTTGGCTTAGGAAATGTAAAAACTTTTTGACACTAACTATGTCACTGAAGAAGTCGCTTAAGATAATACAGGGTGGTCCAAATAGTCGTTAATATTTAATAGCGCTGTAGAAGATTTGGTAGAGGGGGTATTATGGTGCGGTCCGGCTTTAACGATAGTCTGACTCAGGGAAATTTAGTCACCATGCAGCGTTACACGAGAAAGGAGTTTCTGTCGCTATATCTCGCCATAGATTTCAGTTTATTTCACCTTAATGGTCATGTTAATACTCAAAGTTATCGCTACTGGTCCGGAAAAATATTAAGAAAAAAACAAAGTCCTTTGCATTGTCCAAAGGTCACAGTTTGGGCTGCAATTTTGGGATCCGGAATAATTGGACCGTTTTTTTTAGAAGATCACCAAGGTCACGCAGTAACGGTAAATTCGCAGCTTTACGTCGATATGCTTCAAACCTTTTTCATTCCTGCTCATCAAGGATTTAAATGACACACTCGTGACACTTGGTTCCAACAGGACGGAGCCACCTGCCACACTGCGAATCTCTCTTTGACCGGACGTCAGGAAAATTGATTTCTCGAAGAGGAGACATTCAGTTGCCTCCCCCTCCCCGAAATTCCGGACTTAACTTATTTCTAGCGGTCGCGTGATTTAGTGTGCAAGTATTTTTATCCCAACTTCCATAATAATAAAAATAAGCATGAAAACACTTCATAAGTATTTTTAATTCTACAACAGTCTATAAGGTCTAAGTAAAAGGTACCAAAAAAGGACTAAATAGGTCCCTAAAACTGCGGCTTTTCTCATATTTAAAAATAATGTGAATTAGGCATTTTGTGTTTTTTTTTTTCCGTAGAACTCTGAAAAACTTTTTTCAATTCGTCATGCTCGCAAGTGTATTAGGCTTCACGGAGCCCATGTGGAACCTCTTACAAGAAAATCTCTTTTTTTCATAATAAACTCAAAAAAACTTAGGGGACTAACATTTTAAATAAAGAGACGTCTTTTCGAAAACGCTTAAGATAGAGCGAAATAAAAAAAGAGTCCATAATTTTTGGTCAATAGTTAAAGGTTTGTAAAAAACTTTATCCAAAGTTCTTATCAATACAGGGCTTAAAAAAAGGGGATCATGAGTTTTACATCTAGTCCGTCCCTGCCACTGTGAGTAATTCACAATTTGGTCTAAAAGTTACATACTTTTATATAACAAAGCCAATTAGAGCATCACTTTCTTTAAACGTGAGCTGCGTTTTAAAAACTTGAAACATTATATTTATGATTTTAAATAAACAAATAACACGAAAAAACATATTTGTACGATTTCTGTTAAGTAGCGACTTTAAAATTATACATATTCTTACAATACAACAAGATAAATAGAAACGTAAGGAGCAATTTTCGATTTCTGATAAAATCTCTCCTAACCTAAATTTAAACCGAGAGTACCGAAATCGGGAACATCTCGAGAATGATTTATACTCCCGATTTTCAATATATAGGAATATAATATTATAAAACTTACCCGTATAAAATGGCACTTTACTTAAAAGGGATGAAAACAAAGCTCGTAGAAAGGTCCTCGACTTGAACTTATCTTGACATAAATCTGAATTTGTAGGCAGGAGATCAGTGGCGGACTTAAAAAAACAAACTGAAAATTTTAAGAAATCATATAAGGATGTCTCGACATTAGTGCACTATACCGGGTGTCTAGTTAAAGGCGATTACAATCGATATCTTAATATTCCCTGGTTCGATTTTACTTAAAAAAAAATTAATGATAAAATTTATCAAGTATAATTTACTGAAAATAGCGTTTAAAAATTGCCCACAATATGTGTCATTATCAAGTGTACAGGGTGGCGCCTTTTCGTTGACCTTACAGGGTATAGCGAAAACTGAAAGAGATAGGATAAATCTGATTGCGCAATCTCGATTTCGATTTTTGAAACAAATTCAATGGTGAAACTAAATCATGGATAACTTGATTCGTTTAGGAGATACAGAGTGTTTTTCAAATTTTGTCAATTTGGCCAGGCACTTGTAACTCGCTTGGTATTAGAGATAGAAAAAAAGGTATAAATAGAAAAGTTTTAGGGATTTTTGCGTAGAACTCAGTGGCGTACCTATAAATTTTTTATCGACTTTTATTTTTTTTTTTAATAGATAGAGCTTACAAATACCAATTCGATGATATATAGTTTGATGGGTCTGTCTGTAACAGATGTTGCGCAAATTGGCAAAAAGCTATAAAAATTTAAATATTTGAGACAAAGTTGTTGTTTTTTAATGGGACACCCTGTGTATTTCTTTAATAAGTAATACAACTGACAAATATCAACCAAATGATATATGGTTTAATGGGTCTGTGTTAAATAGATCTTGGGCAAACTGCCAAAAACGTAAAAAAAATCATATAGGTATCCAATCCTTGCTAACACTTATTTTATTATTTAACCAATTTTCTAACTTCTATATAACTAAACTTTAAATTACGAATAAAAAATCCAAGACCAAATTATATATTTAATATATTCATACTACTGACGTACTAGTATGACTTATTTGGAAGCAGTGATATTATTTTATAAAATGAAGTTTCAAAATTACGAAAAATTTAATATGTTGGAATGTTACATTGAAAGTGGAAAAAATAGTATAAGTGCATTAAATCTGTATTTTAATAGATATCCCGAACGAAGGCAACCAGGACAGAAAATGTTTGCCAGATTAGTAAGTAATTTGATTTCCTTTGGATCTTTTCAAAACCACGTTCAAAGACCTATAATAAAAAACAGAGAGCTGGAAGAAATGAATACAATAGTGTATGTTGTCGCAGAACCTACTGCATCATCCAGACAAATTTGGGATGCTATTGGTGTTAATAGAAAAAAGTAAAAAAATTTTAAAACGCTACAATTACCATCAATATGTTTATTGAAAAATCCATAATTTACATCCGGGTGACGCAGAACGCCGTATCACATTTTGTTTGTGGTATCTCCGGCAATGTGAACAAGATCCAGAGTTTTCCAGAAAGATAATATGGACAGATGAAGTTCGAGTAACTAGTGATGGACTGTTTAATCGCCACAATAATCTTTACTGGTTAAACGGAAATCCTCGTTTGACAGTAAACAGAGTCAGACAAGGGAAATTCGGTTTTAATGTGTGGTGTGCACTTTATAAGAACAGAATTTTGTGCCATTTTGAATTTGATGACAATCTCACAACAGACCTTTATTTAAATATTTTGGAAGAAAATTTATTAAATGAGATAGATAATCTTCCCTTCTGGAAATGAATAATGTCATCTTTCAACAAGACGGTAATTCTTGCCACAATGCCCGTGCCGCGAGGTTATTTCTTGATGAACATTTTCCCAATAAGTGGATAGTACCAATGGTCCAGTTAGGTGGCCGGCACGGTCACCTGACCTTACCCCTATGGACTTTTTCCTCTGGGGATTTGTTAAAAACGAAACCTATAAAACTAAGAGCAACAATTTAAATGAATTACACATGCATTTTAGGAACAGTTTTCAAAAGGTGTCCAAGTTGCATATATATAATGCTTTAAGAAGTGTTGCTAAACGTTGCGAAAAATGTATAGAAAATAATGGTTTGCAATTTTAAAATTTGCTGTAAAGGACCTAAATATTTCGTAATTAAAATTTATAAAATAATTAATTCTTTTTTGTTTGTTTAAATTATTCAACTTATAATATTAATATTACTCGTAATTATGTTAAATTTTAGTTTATCTAAAAATGTAAGATAATTAAATAGTTCTCCCTTTTAAGTATAAATTAAAATTATATTGCTTAATATTATTATTAATATGTTTTTTATTATGATTTTGAGATATTAAAATTACATAGTTTTCATTTTAGGTTTTATCTAATCTTTTAAGGTTTTTGTCAGTTTGGGCCAGATCTATTACACACAGACCCATTAAACCATATATTATTTAATCGATCTTTGTCTGTTTTATTAGTTATTAAAAAAATACACAGGGTGTCCCATTAAAAAAAAAACAACTTTATGTTACATCTTTTAATTTTATAGGTTTTTACCAATTTACTCAAGATCTATTACAGCCAGACCCATTAAACTATATATCATCGAATTGGTCTTTGTAAGCTCTATCCATTTTTTAAAAAATATACAGGATGTTCCATTTAAAAAAACCCAACTATATGTTATAACTTAAAAATAAAAGTCAATAAAAACAACTATAGGTACGCTACTGAATTCTACGCAAAAATCCCTAAAACATTTCTATTTATACTTTTTTTCTATCTCTAATACCAAGCGAGTTACAAGTGCCTGGCCAAATTGACAAAATTTGAAAAACACTCTGTATCTCCAAAACGAATCAAGTTATCCATGATTTAGTTTCACCATTGAATTTGTTTCAAAAATCGAAATCGAGACTGCACTATCAGATTTGTTCTATCTCTTTTAGTTTTCGCTGTACCCTGTAAGGTTAACGAAAAGGCGCCACCTTGTACATAATACCAGTTATGAAATTTTCAAAAAGTTCTAGATTTAGTTAAGCTTACCCAATTTCACATTAATTTTATTAAAAAAATTTGCGACGTAACATACACTGGTGAGGGAAGCCAACTAATTATTTAAGGTTTATTTCAAAATATTTTCTTTATATTTATGCATTTAAGAGATAATTTTTAATCGTAATCAATTGCCTTCCCATTTTCATACTTCTAAGTCCAGAAATAAACAAAGTTTGATCTAAACTTTCACCCTCCGTTCTACCCTTTAAGGGAAAAAGTTTTCTAAAATACTTTTAAAGCTGACGTCTCCTATTATTCTGCGTAATCAGAAACATAATTACCAACTGCCATATTTACAACTTCAAAAATAATAATTTTTCTTTATAAACTTTCACCCACCCCAAGAAGAGTAATTTCAAAAATGTTAAAACAGATAACTATAAATCGTAATTAATATTTGAGAATTGTCATACTTCTGAATCCAGAAATGACAAAGTTCCACAAAAACTTTTGCCCCCCTCAAAATTCCACTCTCTTAGGGGGGGAAGTCTCCTAAAATTCTTCCTTAGCTAAAGTCTTCTATTTTTATAGGTAATTAGAAGTCTAATTACCAACTTTCGTATTTAGAACTTTAAAAAATGTCAATTTTTCTGTAGATATAGCTTTCATCCCCATTTTTACCTTCCCAACAGATGTAATCTAAAAATATTAAAACATATCATTTTTAATTATAATCGAGAGCCTAAATACCAAGTTTTGTACTTCTTCCAGTCCAGAAGTGATAAAGTTCAATACAGACTTTGTCCCCCCACTCCCTTTAGGGGTCGAGTTTCTTAAAATGTTTTCCTAGCCTATGTTCATCAGGGATAATGCAGGATTTTAATTAGTGATGGGCATAATCGGATTATTTTAAAAATCGGAATATTGAATTATGAATGATTTCAATAGTCGGATTATTTGACAATTCGAATTATATAACTATTTTATTTTTTTTTATCGTTTGAATTTTAAATTCTTGATTTCTGAATAAGTATGTAACTCGATTCTGATGTAACTAAACACAAACACTAAATATTATATAGTTTGTCAAAAAAGTCCGGGATCCCCTTAATAATTTGTCAACGGGGATCCTGGACTTTTTTGACACTGTATAATATATATTATTATTATTATTTTATTATTATTATTTAAGTAAGTAAATTTTCCATTTGCTATAATTTTTTATGGTAACTTTTTACTTACCGAGCCCACGGCCGATTTTATTGAAATTTTGTATACCGGGGATTTTTGGGGCGCTGATCACAAATCTGAAGTCAAATTTTTTTATTACTCTGCTAGTTTTTAAGTTATAAACCTAACCAGCAAAACTTTCCTAAAATTCCTCCTTCTTAAAACTAATTACACCCAAAATAGAAGATTTTATCGAAATACACTTATTATTTTATAAGATAAATTTATATTCACCATCATTTAACAAATATTTGTAATAAAAAAAGCACAAATATGACTTCAGATTCGTGATAAGCGCCCCAAAAAACCCTGTATACAAAATTTTAATAAAATCGGCCGTGGGCCCGGTAAGTAAAAAATTACCTTTTTTATAATCAAGGTGTCCTCTCTATTTACATAAATATATACTTTACTTTTAAAATATTAAATCTTATTCGTTATTACATGTTATTTTTTTTTTCGCGATGCGTAATCAATTCCGTGGAATCAGGTTATTTTTCGTAATTCAAATTAAATCTGAATAATCGCATGATAGCGATTATTTCAATAATCGGATTATCGATTATTTTTAATTCGAATTATCCCATCACTAATTTTAATGGTAATAGGTATTTTCCTAACAAGTGCGAAAAGTTACTTTCCGCAAGTGCAGTGTTAGGAACAATATTTTTTCTACAAGCGACAGAAAAAACCAACATAATTTTAAAGATTTATGATTAAAAAATTGTTTATTAACAAATGAATTTATACACTAATTATTATTATTAACATTTATAGTAAAAGTGCAATTGGTCGCGTTTTGCAAATTTATTGCTGACGCGAGTTGCTTTTCTGTAGAAAACGTTGACGGCGGCGGCGCACAGTGGATCGAAGTAATTGCAACAACTTTTTGGTCTTATTATTTGAATTAGTTATTGTTGTTTGATAACAGTCAACGATGCTTTTTTTAATTTTGATTAAAACATTGACGTAATACAGAGTACAGGGTGATTAAGATTCATTAAGATTCTAGGTTTACCGTAACGATTTAAAAATCGTAGGGTATATCAAATGTGTATTTTAAATTTGGCAAATTTGTTTATTTTAAAGCTTACTTAAATAAGAAACTAAAATTATTGTTAGACCTTCTGGATACATACGCAAAAGAAAGGATATTTAACATATTAGTTTTTTATTTTTTCTGACTGTATATCAAAAGCTTATAAAACACTAGAAATTCTTTTGTGTAGCAGTTTTTTCCTTTATTAGGTAGTACTGTCAAAATTCCAATTCGAAGTTTCGGTTCCTGTCAACCATCATCAACTTTGTTTTTTCTTATAGCCGTAAATGATTCTAACATTGTTGAAATGATCCTTTTATTTTCTATTCAGTAATTTGAAACTTATGTTTGTTAATATAAAATCAAAGATTTCTTATAAGACTCAATTTCATGAGGACCCCTTATGAAAAATCCAAAAACTGATTGCTGGCAAGAACCGGAACCTACGATTAAATTTCTGAGAACGTTAGATAAGGACGCTACAAGAAGACAAATTGCTACAAGAGAATGATTTTCGATTTCTGATATTACTTATACAAAGTAAAAAAAAAAAGAAATACCATTCATAACAATAATAACAATAATAATAATAATTAATAACATAATAATTCATAACAAGAAACTAGCTAAATAAATTTAGTTTTCAAATGAATCAAGGAAAGAGCCTCTTCTGTCATGATAGTTAGTTTTTTGTTCTTAGATTTTAATCTTATGGTAGATATCAATGGATCTGATGAGAGAATTAGATTATGTAAAATATCTTCGTTTGTAAATATCCTACTACTTTTTCTTGCGCGGAACTCTCTGTAATGGCGTAAATGTTTATTTCTCGCTTCTTCTGAAAGGTTGCCTATAAGAAATATAAAATGTCTTATTATGTCGGCTCCATGCATGAGAAGTTTGTGTATAGATGCCGGCATGTAGTACCATCCATACAAATCTAGATATAATTTAGTTGTTTCCTTGGCAAACTTATAAAATCTCAAATTTATTTAGTTTGTGAACCTATGGTAACGACATTACATCACGGCCCACTCACGATATCTTATATCTTGAAAATAAAGAAGATTTTTTGTTAAAAATTTTGCATAGAACTCAAAAATGCGTAAAACTACATGATGTCGCATTGAAAATTTCAAAGTTGATATTGGAACCTTCATATTGGGACACCCGGTATAACTTTAAATACATTTGAAATATACTTTTCTTTCTATCTCTGTAATTAGAAAGCTTTCTTAGTCCACGCAATCGTTGAAGTCAGCTGTCCTATGCACCCTAAGCGTAATATGCGATTATTTCGCGGGGTCGCAAGTGGTCGCAGCCAATCTTTATGGGCATTATTTAGGTAAGGTTTGATCTTACCAAAAGGCCTAATTTTAGCCTAGTCAATTGAAGCCATTTTTTTAAAACCCAAAAAGACTTAATATTTGAGAAACAAATTCATCGATAACCAAAATATTGTACCACAGACAAAAGAGATAGTACAAAAACAATATTTATACACTAAAGGATTTCTTAGATATATTAGTTTTAATATGCCGCAAAGTGTAAATTGTGAGTTTTCTAAAACACCTTTTTTTGGGGAACCGAAAAATAGTTAATATTTTGTCATATTTAACAATATAGACTTTACCATTGAAATTACATACTTTTTTTCACCGTGAAGGTAGCCAAAACCATATTGAGGTATTTTCTGAAAACAACAATATGTTTATATTATAAAAATATAAAATAGCTTGGAAAAAATCATAAATTTTCAAAATCGCCAATCTCCACCTATTTACATTGCCTCGGTCTACTGTGCGGCGTTGGGTTCTTGATGAGCCAATCTTTTGCAACTATAGAAGTATTTTCTTGAACCGAGAGGTTTAGTACACTGGAAGATGGCATTGACGGTTGTTTCTGGATAGTGGAAGGTGTTTCGGTAAAATTGAGTATTTTGTTGGAAATATCCTTTTTACAATTTGTTGAATTCTCGAGGTATCCTTAAGCGACTGATGTGGACTTCCAGTCTCCAAGATTTAATGTTGGGTATTTGTTCTCCGGAAGTTGCGAGAAATGTTGCAGAGGACAGGCGAAAGCTATGCCCAGTATACAATTCCAGGTTAGGAAGTTTAAGATAGGCCGCTATTTCCAATGGCATTTTTTCGAAGGTATTAATGGCGATACATTGTACTGTACACACTCCGTGTTTATAGTTCACAAAAAATTGCCTATGTGGTGTTGTCGGCTTTCTTAAACTGGCATTTTTCTTTATAGATTCAAAAATTTTCGATTTTCGGCATCTACAGAAATGACAAAGCTCCTTGAGCTATGATTTTTTTAAGTTCAGGATGCATATCTATACTAAATTTCCTGGGTCTTCAATATGGTCCAGGCATATTTTTGTTAACTCCTCTCTGCGACAAGCGCCTGCTAAGCCAAAAATCGTAGCTACTTTTATATGTAAATAAGTATTTTCTGGCCCTTCATCCACGAATTTTGATATTTCTTTTTTTAAAAAGACGTTAGCCTTTTTGGGTCTAAAACCAACGCTTTGTTTTTTAAGGTAGGCCGTCACTTTGAAAAACTTGTTTAAATCTATGTTCTTTCGTAACTTAATGATAACTAACCCAATACGGGTTTACATGTTTTTAATAAATAAAAAAAATAGGCCAGAAAAATCTCTTCTTTAAAACACTTCACACCCTTACTTTAACACCAGCTCTTAAACATAACAATTTTTTTTCATACCTGTGACGAGATTTCATGGGCAGAAGATCTATACTTGCTATTTCTGCTGCTTCGGTAATCGATGCTGGTAAATCATCGTCAGAATCCATTGAAAATGTTTCTCCAATTTGGTTGAAAAATGCGTGACAAAAAATTAATTTTTGATAAATTCATAAACAATTAATTTGTTGCTATGGATTTTTTGATAATTTTTATAGAGTTATTAAAAATATGTACTTACATTTGGTAAATTAGGATTAGTTTATTTAATAAGTGTTATAAAAAGACTGCAAAATTGGAGAAAAATTCAGTTTCTTCAAATATATTACTATTATAAGCAAAATTATGCATTATTTTATAATTAGATACTAATTTATGTTCCAAAAAATAAAATATTTTACTTTTCTGCACTAGTGCGGAAAAGTGCCATTTTCCGTACGCTTGTAGAAAAAATAGTTTTTCAAATCAGTCCAGTAATTTTGGAGCATATTCAATGCAAACGAACAAACAAACAATCAAATCTTCTCTCTTTATAATATTAGTATGGATTAGTATAGACAACGATCGTTATTTATTGGCATGCTACCAAAGATTTATGGAAGTCAGCACCTGATATCTTGTTAAACGGTAAAACTCATTGAACAATCTGTTATAAATTTAAAAAAAAAACTTTTAATTAAGTTAAATTTAAATACATAGGTTTATTATTTTTGCCAATTAATTATGTTTTATAAAGGAAAATGTTATATTTTAAGATTTTTTTTGTAGACATAAATAATTTAGCAGAAAGGCTCAAGGTAATTGTTTAATTAACCAAAGTAGAACTTTATTCTTAAATAAGTTCTTTTTTTTAAAAATTAAAAAAACAACATCCATTTCGTTGGCCCAAATTAAGATCCTTGTTTTTGTCTTATACATTTAAGATATTTAAAGACAGGAATATATACTAAAATTTTAGTAATTGTTTTAAAAGGTATTTTTAAGTCTTTCTAAATTTTTTTTGTACTAAATTAAAACCCTTAGCGAATTTTTTTGTTTTTAGCTCAAGTTTTTGTGTTGAGTAAAAAAACAGTATTTCTATAAATGAATTTTAAATGTTTTTTATAGGATCTTTTTTGTTTGTCATTTCACGTTATACAGTAGGACTTATAAGTATACAGGACGGCGCAAAAATTATCCAAACACCTTTTTAACGTTAAAGACAACTTTAAAAAATCTGAAACTTTTGAACTAGGAAGTTCAAAGTGCAATAGCTGGTATATAGGACAAACAAGCCGGGGCTTTGAAAAAAGATTTAAAAAACATAACCATCATTTATATTAGAAAAAAGAAACTAAAAAAATAAAAAATTATTTCCCAATAAAATCATAATTTAATAAAACACTAAAATTGTAAATTTTAAATAAAAAAAAAAAATTAGATATACTTTTTAAATCTTAAATATTTAAACACAAAAAAAATAAAATGAAATCTTTTAAATATATAGAAGACTTAAAATTCCCAATTACAGATTTTTTCCAAAAAAGAACTTTTGTTAACAATAAACATCAAAATAGCAATAACCTAATAATTTTCTGGAGAACGCAACAGGGTAACTCCCTGTGGTACCAAACATTTGGGAATAGAAGGCAACAAAAGCGGATGGGTTCAAAGGCAGGGGTCACCGCACCATACGGACCAAACCTGCTTGACAAAACCCCGCACGAGGGCAAAAACCCGGGAATAGATCCGAAACAAACACGAGAAATACTGGGAACACCAGAACAAGACATGGAAAGACTTTTTTAAGGGTCCTCAAAGAACGAAGGAATAACTTCTCAGACAAAGCAGGAGAAAGACTTTAAAAACAGTAGGGCTGCTAAAGGCAGAGGAAACAAAGGGGACCCGTGAAGTCAAAGGAGGAAATTCCCAACCTTAAATGCGTTATTCAAAGAAGCATTATTTGGGAACAAAGCCCAAATTTAAAAATTACAATCAATTGTGGGAAAAACAATTTTAAAAAGGTTTTTAATAATGGAGGTACAAAACGAGTGTGCATGGTATAAATCTAGACGGCCCCCCGGAAAAAGAAAAAAAAAGGAAAAAAATTTAAAAAAAAAAAATAAAAATTGGGGTTAAAAGGAATTGCATAAATTTGGGGAAATTTTCTTTTAAACGCCTTCATTACATTTTTACTTTTGCACAATTCAAATTGCTTGAAAAAATTTCAATTTTAACCACCAGATTCTCTTAATTTTAATTGCTAGAAGGGCTACCAAAAAACTTTGGGGGATAGTGCCGAGTTGGCTAATAAAAAAAAATTTTTAAACCCAAAAAAAAGGTATTTAAATATAAAAAAAAAAAAAAAAATTTAAAAACCTTTTTAAAAACCTTTCTAAAACTGAAACAATTTTTTACAAAAAGGGCCTTTTTTTAAAACCCTTTTAAAAGGCAAAAAAAAAAAAGGGTTTTTTTCCTAAAACCCCAAAAAATTTTTGGGGGGTAATATTTATGATAAAAATTTTCCAGTAATTTTAATAATAATTTTTCCCCAAATTAAGATTTGAAAGCAACAAAAAAAAAACGATTTTTTTGGTAAGGGGATGTACCGGGATTTTTAATACCAGGGCAACTTAAAATTCTTTCAAAAATTAAAAAAATCCCCAAATTTATAAATGATTTTTTTACCCAAAACTGCCCCCCGGGGGCACCACTTAAAAACAAAGGCCCCCCGGGTGAGTCAAGAAAAAAATTTGGGGCTATATTAAAAAAACCCAAACCAGGAAAAATAAAAAATTAGGGCCAAACAAGAGGGTAAATTTGAGAGGAACAAAAAATTGGTTCTTTAAAAAAGGGGGATCGAAAATATTCATAAAAAATTTTTTTTTATTTTTTGGAAAATTTGATTTTGCGTTAAAAATGGAATTTCGCTTCTTGTCTTTTTTTTTTTTTTTCTAAGAAATTTAAAAAGGCCTTAAAAATTTTAAAATTTATAATTTTAGGTAAAACCCGGTTTACAAAAAAATTTTTTAAAAGATTGTCAAATTTTCCCAAATTTTGGCCCCCAAATTCTTTTCTTATTCAATAGTATTTTTTTAAAAAGATTTTTGACAATGACGTAGTTGTCAAAAAACAGTCTTAAAATTAAAATAAATCTGTAACTGTGACTTTTTTTTTTTTAAAAATTAAAATCTAGATAATTTCCCAAATCCTAAAACCAGTACAGTTTCGATTACTAAAGTTCTAAAAAAGTCTACAGGCCATGTACCCCCTTTGTGACAAGATGCAAAAAATTTTTATTTTTTTGATATATCAGGAAAAAAAGGGTCTTCAGTGCTATCAGAAACAAACAGGGTTCCTTTTTCGATATGCCTTTAGCGCTTATTTTTGTATTCTGTATTACATTACAGAAGGCAGCATTGCTTGTTTGGAAATGTTTTTGATTTTTGTTAATTCGCAATAAATATTTTTTTTGACCTAATTTTATTATGACATATTTAAATAAAACAATAAAAATTGTTAAAATTTGTAAAAAATCATCCATACAACTTATGCCTCTCCTCCTAAAAAAATAACTTTTAAGAAGTTTTCCTTATCTACAAATTATAATTTCTCTCTTTTGCCATCAAATATTATTCCACTAGCTTAAAAATTAGTTCTAAGTAAAAGCAAATGATTTTATTTTTTATATTAATAATAAAACAAAAAACACTAAAAACTACACTGAGATATGTAGGTATTAAGGTTAACAGTTTTAATTATTTTTGTCTTGTTTTATTTTTACGGTTATCTCTTAATATGTTTTGCAAAGTAAAGAAAATAACAAGTACGAAAAATAGTGAAAAATCTGCAAAAAGTATTAGTAAGTTAAAAGCCAAAAAAAAGTATCTTATGTTTTACGTAAAAATTTCATTGGATCAAATCCGGATAACTCTTTTTTGTGGCATAAATGACTGAGGATTAAAATTTGAACTGAAAGTTTTGGATCGAATGAAACCTGCATCTGAACCTCCGTATTGTCTTATAATTTTTTTTCCATGTTGCCATTTATAATATTTGATTTATTTAACATATTTTATTTATTTAAAACATTATATTTTAGTTATTTACTTCACTTTTATTTTTAAGTTTTACGCTTACTTTACCATTAAGAACTGCTTTTAGGTCCTAAAAAATATTCTTGTGTGCCTACAAACTTTTTTGTAAAATTTTTAAAAAAGTGGGGGGGAAGTCAATTTTTTTTAAAAAATCACATGTAAAATAAATTATTTTTTTTGCTCGTCTTTTTCCACCCATAAGAATTTATTTGCATGTGTAGGTTTTCTCTATATATATTTTTTTAATGTGTAAGTTTTTTATTAAGCCACCCCCGTTTGGGAAACTTGTCTCCGTAGGAAGTAGCGCCTACCCGAAACCTTTTCGCGTGAATTTCAGGTTAAAAATCCCCCGTCGGTTTCTGGGTGTAAAAAAAATTTTTGGGTTTTTTTTTCCCTTTTTAAACACACAGTATTTAAAACTTCAAAATGAACCGGGTCTGCATTCCCTTTGTCCCTTAAATGACTCCTTGTTTCCTTTAAATAGCAAATGTTTGTAATTAATTTCTTAAAAAATCCAGCTTTTTTTTTTTAATCTGATCTGAATTTTGTTATTCTTCAAATCAAAATATTTAGGTCTTGTATTTATACACTGCTTCCTACTTTACTTCCCCTCGGTACATTATTAATTATGGGGGAAAACAGAGCACATTTTTTTATTGGTGCCTTTTTTAAACCCCTTTAAGATAACAAGAGATGGAAATACACTCAGTGCCTCACTGGTTTTATTAGTGGTTTTTAAAAATAGCCTTTAGTTTATTGTGGTGTGTAAGGAAATTAAAATGCTTATTTAAACCCGTTAATTGTGAATATCTGATATAAAATTAATGTTTGTGTTTTTGTAAAAGATAATACATTTGATGTATCCAATTAGCAATTGTAACTTTGTTGCTTTTTAAACATTTATAGGGCAAATTCCGATAGCATGAGTCGAGGTTTTGGGAGGCTCTGATGTTTTGCCCAATTATTTCTAAAGAGTAAAGCAGTAGTTGTAGGATTAAAATCAAGCAACTTATTTAAATTTCAAAGTTAACTTCAAAGTTGTATTTCATTGGTAAATTACCTTATTATGCTCTTGGTTAAAAGATATAATACACACTTGTATATTATAATTAAGTACAGAGTTATTTAAAATATATTCTTAATATTTAAAAGTTATTCCTAATATGCTAATGCACAAGAAAAAAAAAAAAAAAAAAAAAAAAATAGTCATGACTTCATCACTGAAAACTGGTCCACTGTAATAAGTCAAATAACAAGATGCGAAATACTTTTCTTGCAAATTAAAGCATCATTATTTTATGTACAAAATAAAGATGTAAAGGGTTTTTAATTATATTTACGTGGCTTCTGGAGCCTTTATTTTTGAAAACAGAAAAAAATGTTTTACATAAAAATTGTAGGATTTTTTACATATTATATTTTGAAATAATAAGTAAAAAAATATTGCAATAAAAGAATGGAAAAATATGTTGCTAAATTTGGTGGGGGATTTCTCTGGACCAATAATGTTTATTTTTGTGATTTCATCTTCCTGATTCCTGAGGAAGTGAAAGAAGACTTGTCGGTGAATAGAATTTTATTTAAAAACTCTGAATCCTGCTGCATAAACCTAGCTATTTCCAATATACTCCTCATGTTTTGTTCGGGAAGATTCTGGAGGGACATAAATTTATAAGGATGAAATTTTAAAATTTTAATGTTGAATAAATTTTATAATCTGTTTTATTAAGTTAAGATGCCGTATCCGAGATTGATATTTCAGGATTTTCTAAAATTATTAAAAGTAGTTAGCACTAGTCCAATAGAAAAAGTATAATAATAATTATCCTGAAAAAACGAAGATATCCAAAACTTTGTTTTTATTTTGTGCTAGAGTCCTTTTCTTCATTTTTAAGCTTTTTCGTTCAATAAACTTTCTTACTGTGTATTTAATAGTATTTATAGATTGTACCCGTTGTTAACGATATAATGAGTAATATTCCCTTTGCACTGTCGTCACATTATTATTGTTACCATAAAAAAGACGCACAATAGCGATTTTTTGTTCTTTCGAATAGCATCTTGACAGAAAATAATATAAATTATTCTTAATAGTTAAAATGATAAACTTCAACTTTTTACAATATCGATACGTTAAATTTATTATTTTATTGTTTTCATAGCTTTCTTGATACTAATATGATTTTTTTTTCAATTTATTTATATTTTAAGCTTAAATATACCAGAAATGGTTTATCCAAATATCATCAATGTATATATATTTGAAATCAAAAAAAAATAGTTATTTACATTACAAGATGCGAAAGTTTACTTTTGTGTGAGGTGGTTTTTAAATGGCCGAGGCGAAGGGTTTTAAAACCTCCAACATTTGAAAGCCTTTCGCATCGTGTAATGTATTATAATTTTTTCTGTTACTGTTCTAGGTATCGCATAATTTAATAATCATTAACATCATGTTTTAATAGAAATATCAGAATTTTGAAATTTTACCTGTTAAAATTAATCCATAGCAACACATTTATTGTTGACATTGTCTGTCATCAGCACTTGTCAGATTTTGAATTATTGTTAATTTAGTATAAATCCATTCCCATTTTAAAATGTTAAATGAATATGAAAATGGCATAAAGGCAGCTGACCTTGCGTGTGCCTCACTTCTGCCAGACAAATCTAAAAGGGGGTACCATCAAACATATAAATCGTTTTCTGAATGGCTTGCTACAAAAAATGTGGGGCGGATTGACGAGAATGTGATGTTGGCGTATTTTCAAGAAAAATCCGAGTCTTTATCACCACCAACCCTCTGGTCTGTATATTCCATGCTCAAGGTAACAATTTCCGTAAACAAAAATCAAGATATTTCGGAGTTCAAGAAACTAGTTGCTTTTATTAAAAGAAAAACGATGGTTATGAGGCAAAAAATAAAAATTTTTAAAAAAGAAGAAATCATAAAGTTTTTACTTAACGCGCCTGATCAAAGTTACTTAGCAATGAAAGTAATAGCCATTATGGAGTGGCTGGGGCATGCGGACAGACGGGAAAAATACAGAATGAAGCTAGTGATGTAGAAATAAGAAATGACGTGGCTATAGTAAAAATAGTGGAGTCTAAAAATAAAGTTAAAAGAAACTTTGTAGTAACCAACGATGAAGGCTCAGTTCCTTATGTCAGATTTCTACAGGAATATATTAAGCTGAGACCAAGGAATGCTCTAGATGAGCGTTTATTGTATCGTTATGAAAGAGGTAAATGTGTTAATCAAGTAATTGGAAAGCACACTATTTCAAATGTACCTAAAGAAATTGGAAGTTTTTGAAGCTTGAAGACATCAGTAGATACACTGGCCATTCTTTTAGAAGAACGTCAACTACGTTCCTTGCCAATGCTTCGGGTGTCGATATTTTGGACTTAAAAAAGGGATGGAGGTTGGAAGTCTTCTTCTGTTGCGGAGGGATATATTGCTGAATCCTATAGTAATAAGGTGGAAATTTCAAAAAAGATTTTACACGAAATTCCACAATATTTTTAATGGTAACAGTGAAAAATATGAATATTAACGGTTAAAGGTGATAACGATACCCCAAAAAAATTTAAAAACTGTTAATTCAAGTATTATTCCTCCAATTTTTTTTGCTAATTGCTCAAATTGCACAATTACTTTTAATTTTTAATACCTAACCTTTGTTTTTTAAAATATTTTGCTAAATTGGGTTACTTTTTATAAATAAACCTAATATTTCCACAAGCATATTTTCTTTTTTTACTCTTACTTTTTGTCCAGGCGCTGAAAATATTACTTTCGTATAGCAACGCTTAAAAACCGGGGTAACACGAAGGTTTCTTTGTTATCACTCGCGTTCTAAGCCCCAAAAATTTTTATTTATAAAAATAAAAAAGGGGCTTTTTTGTAGCGCATAATATACAGGGGTTCCTTTTAAAAAAATTGAAGTTTCCCCATATTTTGTCATTTTTTTTTTGCAATATTTTTTTACTGATAATTTCAAAAGATAATATGGAAAAAAGCCTGCAATTTTTATAAATTTTTTTTTTCTGTCTTTGAAAATAAAGGCTCCAGAAGCCACGTAAATATAATTAAGGACTACGACTGACTTGGCTTGTTTTGAGCTCCACTATCGTTCCTTAAACTCGTAATCATCATATGTTTACACCCTATATATGCAAAACTTTTGCAACTTTGTGTAAAAATTGTTTTAAATTTTTTTTAATATTAATTTATTAAACTATCCTTCACTTTAAAGATAATATTCGGATAGATTTCAACCCACATGCTTACCCAATATATCCCTAAGTAACCAAATTTAGCAATACGCCCATACGTTGAAGTGAGCCTTTGAAGTCTAATGAAACTAATCGATCCTTTGTCTTCCGGAGGCATGGTTAATAATATCCCATATCTATTAAGGGCATCTTGGCAATAGGATTAGACGCAATACAGGGTTTACCCCGGACATTATAAATTCAATAGAACGCACAACATGCGAACGGTCTAGTCGCTATTGTTATTCAAAACATGCCCTAATATTTCAAGGGTATTATATACATTGGTGTTTTATAGTACGAAAAAGTTTTCTTTGGTAACATGTAGTAAAACTAAAATAAAAAGTTAAAAGTCCAGACAGCTGTGGTGCTATTCTTATTAAAAATAAAGGGCTTTACCCATAATTTCCTCTTAATTTCAAGGAAGTTTAAAGGTGTATGGAAGCCCAATACTGTAGAACAAAATTGGCAAGCAGGGAATAGGGGTTGGCCCCGCGGAATTTGCAATGAATGTAGGTCGGGCCCCGGATTTCCATAATTTTTGTTATTATCTAAAAATTGACATCATCAAATGTAAAATTTCCCAACATTCATTTTTTTTTTTAATTTTTGCACAAAATTGTTGGTTATTAAAGATACGACAAAGAATATTTAAAATTATTGTGTAATATTAGATTTTATATCATCTGATTAATAGGGAAAAAAATTAGATGGCGCCATTTTCTGCCTTCTATTTAAATGGTCGATATATTTGGAAGTTTTTATTTTTACCAAAAATCTTTGTAAATAAAAAAACACGTTTTTTTAAAATAAATTTCAAACATTTATGATAGTATTATGTATTACCCCAAATTTTTTGGGGAAAAAAAGGGGAAAATAGTGTAGATGAGTTTAATCAACCGAAGATTCGGGTTGTACTTTAAAAAAATGAAAATTTTTAAAACCCTTTTTTACAAAACTTTTTCACTTAACAAACATTATGAAAAAATAACAGTGGGTTAAAAAGTTTAGTAACCTTTGGGACCTAGTATCCATTGTAACAGTATCCTTAAATATTATTTTGTACAGTATGTCGAGCTTAAAAAATTGATAATGCAAGATTAAAAAAACCAAAAAAATAATTTATTTTCAAACAAATGGTATTGTCTCGAAAGTTGCCTTCCGTTTTGATCAAATTTGGTATGCAGGGGTTTTTGGGGGGCTGATTACAAATCTGAAAAAAATCTTTTTGGCAACGTTTCGTTTCTGAGATCTTTATCATCAAAGTTGAAAATTAAAACAACCTCATTTTCACATATTCTCCCCCTTTTTTGTACAAATTTTGATTTTTACACAAAGTGGGACACGAATTTTTAAACACCTTTTAAAACCTTTATTTTTATTTTTTTAATCTTTTTCCTTAAAATTTGAACTTTTAAGTTCAAAGGCAGCACCATATTTGTTAAAAAAAAAAAGTGTAAAAAGGTGTAAAATATACATTAAAAAAGTTTTAAAAAGGGGTTTGTGAAATATTGTTGGCCCAATTTTTAGTAAAAATCAAAAATTTTTTAAAAAGAAAAAAAAATAGTGTAAATAAGGTTGGGGTTTATTTTCGTTTTGATGATGAATATCTCGAAAACGAAACATTGCCGATTTTTTTTTTGATTTGTAATCAGCGCCCAAACCAAAAAAGTACTTCCTTTCATTCAATTAGAGGGACCTGTATATATTAAAATTTGCCTGGTCTGCCCAGTAAACAATAATTTTATCCTTTAAAAAAGGGAAAAAAAAAATGTACCTTTTAAATTATTTTTTTTAAAAAAGAAATAAAAAAGGGAAAAAAAAAATTAAGATTGCCTTACTTTTCTCACTAATATTTCCTATGAAATTTTCATTTTCTATTATTCATAATGATATATTATTATTTATTCGGTTACCTAACGTTACGTCTTATAAGAAGCAAATAATTTAAATATAAAAATACTTACCTAAAGTTAAAAAAACGGGGATGTTACCCTTGGATTTGCAAGACAAAACCATAAAACCCCTAGTTATTTTGTTACGATATTATAAGTAACAAACAAAACAAAAATTAAGTCACAATTTAATAAACACTAATCACTAAAATAAGAAGGTTTTGATCAATCCAAAAAACGGGAGTCCGGCTCTCATAAAATTATAATTTTGGCTAACTTCACACGATTTATCAGTGTGTAAGTAAACACATTAAATTTTTTTGGAATTTTGTTATTGCGCAGAATCGGGGGGGCCAACTCTGACAGTTATTTTCATACTGGGGGGAATTTTTTTGATCGAATGGGCCATAGCATTGGGCTTCCATACACCTTTAAACTTCCTTGCTTAATTTAC
>JAHBCN010007480.1:0-43035 GCA_019359885.1 Listronotus oregonensis | reverse complement strand
GGGGGGAAAACCTTTATTTTTTTAATTTTAAAACCTTTTTTTAAACTGATAATTGTAATTTTTTCTGTAAACGAGTATTTATTATATTTCCAATTAGATATCCATAAGCAAAGTAAAAAAAAATCTGGTCTTAAAAATTTGTATCTAAAAAGTTACATATTCTGCTATTTCATTAAATTAGAATGAAAATAAGATGCATATTTTTTGATCATCAATTAGTTTATGTATTATAAAAAGTCAAGATTTAAATGCTTTTTTAATATTTAAACCTTACATTTTAAAGAAGGTCAAGGGGACAAGTATCATTTGTGGCCTATATTAGAAACAAATGGTGTAGATCAGGGCAATTGACTATGATGCAAATGTATATTTAAATAAGTAATCGAATATTAGCTTAAAAAAATATTTCTGCTTTTGGAAACGTAATTCTAACAAAAATCAATGACTATTTTTTACTAAAAAAGCTATAAGTGTAAAGTATTTTTAAACATAACGGTTTTAAAACTACGTACTATGGCAGATGGTAAGCTTTATGTATATATAAAGCATTTTGACGTGGTCAAAGTGAATTGCATTTTTCTTTTCGGTTCAGCTAAACCTTGATTATTTAGTAAAAAAGAAGACAACAATATATATATATATATATATATATATATATATATATATATATATATATATATATATATATATATATATATATATATATATATATATATATATATATATATATATATATATATATACATTGTGATTAATAACGATAACAAAAGGGAGGTATTTCTTTTTTGAAAAAATCCTCGGACACGTCGATTTTATTTTTGGAGCGGGCATATTTTGACATCAAATGTAGATATACAGGGTGTCGCAAGAAAGTTTGACAGGAAAAATACTTTTTTATTAAATGGAACCCACTGTATATTTTTGCATTTTTGGATTCTCCCGAAAATTCTGGACACGTTTTATGTATAATGTCATATACCTATCTTCAACTGTTCACGAAATAATTACGTTTAAATAATAATTATAACACTTTATTGCAACACAAATTGATTAATTATATTCCAAATTTTTGAAATTTATTTTATCAACGCCATTAACAGCTCTGCAGTACCCCAGGCGATCGATAAATTTTTGCTGTACATTTTCAACTGTGTCTGGAGAAATATTCCTAATTGCATTACGAATGCGATCTTTGAGGATATCAAGCGTGTGTGGCTTATCTTTGTACACTTCATTTTTGACATAACCCCAAAGAAAGTAGTCCAATGGATTAAGGTCGGGTGATCTAGGTGGACACTCTATTGATCCACGTCTGCCTATCCACCGATTTGGAAAAACATCATCTAGGAATCTTCTAACAATAGCAGTATAGTGGGGAGGCGCCCCATTCTGTTGAAACCATAATTCTTGATTTGGCATGTCTGGGTTATTTTCATCAGGATACAGTGTCGCCAGTGCTGGAATCAAGTCGTCTACTAAAAAGTCATGATAACGCTGTCCCGTTAAAGTTCCTTCAAAGAAGTATGGTCCAATTACTCTGTTATTAATAATCCCTGCCCATACATTCACCTTTTCATAATTCTGAGAATGACTTTCCCTAAACCAGTGTGGATTTTCAGGTGCCCAGTACCTAAAATTATGCCTATTTACTTGTCCATTTAAACAAAAAGTTGCCTCGTCTGAAAAGCATATCTGTTTCACTAGTCTAGGGTTATTATCAGTTCTCTCGGTCATGGTCTCACAAAACTCGTTTCTGCGATCTGGATCATCTTCTAGTAGCTCTTGAAGTAATTGCATTTTATAAGGGTGCCACTTTTCCTTCTTTAAAAATTTTGTTACAGTCGATCTATGAAGCGTATTATCCAAAGCGAGCTGAGTACTTGAGAGGTTCGGATTTTCATGTAATGAAACCAGGATATCCAGTTTTTTATCATTAGGAACGCCGGCCCTTCCTGGTCTGCCAATATCCTTAACAGTTCCAGTCTCTCTCCACTTAGCCTCAATTCTACTGATTGTAGACTGACTTACAGGTTCTCTGTTCGGATATTTATTGTTGAACATAATTCGAACTTCGTTGTGTGTTCTAGTTTTCTCACCACAGCCAAGCATAATTAATATTTCGATTCTCTGAGTCTCAGTTAAACGCATTGTAATTATTTTCAATTACCAATACAGTTGAAACTTTTAAATAATTGACACTTATTTGAAGTATATGTCAAATATTCACAAACAGAGGTGTATAGGTAATTGAAATAACTGGTTATAAATGGTTCATGCTGATTTGAGATGCTGTTAATGGCGGCCACTTCCAGCATTTGATAAAATAAATTTCAAAAATGTGGAATATAATTAATCAATTTGTGTTGCAATAAAGTGTTATAATTATTATTTAAACGTAATTATTTCGTGAACAGTTGAAGATAGGTATATGACATTATACATAAAACATGTCCAGAATTTTCGGGAGAATCCAAAAATGCAAAAATATACAGTGGGTTCCATTTAAGAAAAAAATATTTTTCCTGTCAAACTTTCTTGCGACACCCTGTATATCTACATTTGATGTCAAAATATGCCCGATCCAAAAATAAAATCGACTTGTCCGAGGATTTTTTCAAAAAAGAAATACCTCCCCTTTTATTGAATTTATCCGTTATTAAATCACAACCCGGTATATTACATTCTTTTTGCCACATAGTAAACTGATATTTTTTAATTTTTTAATAATATATATAATCATTGATAATTTCCGAAAATACTTTTTTTACATACAATAAGCATATTTTTACTGTTGCAAAAAAACAAAAACAGTAATATAATGCATGTATTTTAATCAAAAATACCTAAACTACTACTGATCTTTATATTTAGTTCAAATTTCCTATAGTTCTTAACTTCTTTAAAAAGACATTTTAAATAAAAAATTATAATACTTTTTAAAAGTTCTTTTTTTACGCGAATAAAACTTTCAATTATACACTTGTGTGAATATTTTATTTATATAAAAGTGTATGTAATATGTATAAAATATTTATTTTTCCTTTAGATTAAAAATTATTGAAAACCAAAATAAAAGTTTTCATTTTTTATTCAGTAAATAACATATAATAAAAAATATGTGTAATGTCTAGTTATATTTTATAACACTAGACGGAGTACGTCTATTTTAAAATTATGAATAATTTATGAGATTTGTTTTGTCATTACTGGTTATTGTATGATATACATGGTAAATAAAATAAAAATATTTTTATATTTTATTATTCTAACCAGAATTTTTAATAAAAATGCAGGGTCATTATACAACTACTTGCAATGTGTAGCAAGTCATTTGTAGTGCTGGTTTATGTACAGGGTCTTTGATTATATTTACGTGGCATCTGGAGCCTTTTTGGTTGAAAATAAAAAAAAAATGTTTCTTATAAAAGTTGTGGGGTTTGTTCCATATTACCTTTAAAATTATGAGTAAAAAAATATCGAATTAAAAAAAATGGAAAAATATGGGCACCTGCACCTTTTTTAAATGGAACACCCTGTGTCTAAACGACATTTTTTCTAAAAAATTGCATTTTTTATATATTAGCATATTTTTTAATCTATATGTAACAACCGTATGATTATGTAATTAGCAAGGTTATCATTTTTTATTATAATAACATAAATATTAATCATGTAAATAAATCATGCTATAACAATGTCAGCAGATAGGTTAAACCATAACAAGGTTGTATCGTAGCAAGGGCAATCGTAGGATTTTGGTAAAACATCACGAAATGAGCTACACTAATTTGTATAAATTGTGTATTCTGAAATTAATAAAACCAGTATTGTACAGTTGTTAAATCGTATTTTACTCAACCTAGGAAACTAGGGAATAAAAGGATTAGGAGAAAACCTCCCCTAATTCCTTTCACCCTGTATATTATGCGCTACAACGTAAGATGTTTTATATATATATATATATATATATATATATATAGACAAGTTCCCATAAACTTTTTGCCTATGGCCCTCCCCTACGGATATACAGGTACATAACGGACGCCCCGCGTTTTTGTTTAAATAACTTTTAAAATAATAGGTATTACACCTATTATTTTAAAAGTTATTTAAACAAAAACGCGGGGCGTCCGTTTATTTTTTTAATATGATGGGAACTAGATAAGTCTTCCAAAAATTAACTCATTAAATCATATTTCGCCTATTTAGTTTGCCAGGGACGGACTAGCTCCGACACAATAATAGCAATTTTTTTAACACCCTGTATGATAAAGGTTTAACAATATGATTTTTGGATACCTTTAACCTTAAACAAAAAAAGGTATTTTTGATTGCCATCGATAAAATCAACTGTTTACGAGAAATAAAATATCATGGTTGGTAATTTTTTTTACATTATACAGGGTGTTTTCTAATTGTACGTCAATATTTAGGAAAGCAATTTTTGGGTCCATTTTAAGAAAAAAACTTCATATGAACGTATGTCCCAAACGTCTTAATTTTTAAGATACAGAATGGTAAAATTTTAAAAAATAAATCAATTTTTTTATGTCATAAATGGTTGTAATTGCATATTTACGCGAGGCTTATTAATTAAAAATAAATTATTTGTTATTAATATCTGTAATACCACTTTAGATATTTTAATTAAATTTGGCATAAATTTAATGTACCATGTATCGAGAGGCATTTTTTAGTGTACCACATTTTTTTTATTTCCACCAGTGGCGTTCGTACAGAATTTGACCTGCCTATTTTGGCGAACAATTTTCGAAATTGTCAAAAATAAAGGTACTTTACTCTTAGGCAAAATCCATACTTTTTGACAAACCTCGTATACGCCTGAAAAATTTATTATCTGATAGTTGTATTTTAGGTTTTTAGATTATGCAGAACTTTTTATAAAAGTAACTTTTTTACGTAAAATTAATAACAAAAAAAGTTTTCCAAATGGTTCCAACTTACTGAGACATATTGTATATTAGTGATGTAACGAATATTCGCATTCGCGTTCGCAAAGTTTCTGCGAATGGTTTGCGAATGTGAATATCAGAAAAAAACAATTTGAAGATAATAGTAGGTTAAGAAAATCAAAATCCATTCATTTCTAATTTTTGGAAATGCAACCAAACTTAAATGGGAAATTGTTTTTTTGTCGTAACTAACCTACACATTTCTATGTTTAACTTTTACATACGCATTTTAGAAGCCCTAGTAATCGTAATTACGACACATATTTGTGTATTTGTGTGTACCTTTACATAACGATAATAGTAAACAATAATATTAAGACATTTAAAATGTGTTATTGCTTTAAACACTTTTGAACATATATAAGAACAAACACATTTTAAATTTTTATTTTATTTGCTTATTTTTTAAAATAATAATAATATTAAGAATAATAATAATAATATAAAACATTTGCTCTGCAAGATAATTGACTTCAAATGCATACTTACATACTTTCAAATAACTCCTAAAAACAAAGAAAGTAATGACTAATACTGTTTTATTAATGAATGATACATTTTTATTTTCGTTCACCTTTATGGCTAAAAAGGATAATTTATAGATTTTTATTTAATTTTTGGGAAAATTTTCTTTTTCAACAATTTCTTATTTTAAATTTTATTTGCTTATTTATGTCTATAAATTACACAGCCAAACACAGAATAAAGAAAGGAGGTCTGTATGTATTTTGAAGTATTTTTTCCTCCGTAACACGAATCCGTTGTCAAAATTATAAATTACATTACAGAAACTTTTTTACTTCCAAAAACTGGTCTAAAATACCAAAAACTTAGAAAAAAAATATATAAATACATTATTTTTAACTGCCAATTTATTTATAAAATAATTCTAGGTGTCCTAATTATTGATTGTCCCAATAAATAATTATTGTATTTAAATATTTCACCTTCGCCAACGCAAAATTGTGGTTAGGTTTCCCTTTAGTCAGTTCCCCATGACCTCACTAACTTATACCCAACTGTCAACATGGTAGAAACTTCTATAATTTTTTAATAAAAATAAAATACCTTTTTTGTAATTTTCAGTCCTGGCAATTAAATTCCAAAAAGCGAGATTTAAACTACCTATTTCATCGTCCCAGGATTTTTTACATTGAATGGGGCATTCAATTGTACAAATTAAACATACATTTTATAGATATTTACGGACAAAATGGGAAATGCTACTTTTGTATTTGTTCTTGTTTCTTTATATTATCATCTCAAAGGTTCAGATTTAATAGTGCAAATGCGTCTATCAAAACCATAAACATGATGATTTAAAAAACTTGAGCAACATAAACAAGTTTAAACACATATCGGTGCACCTTTTTTAGAAAAAAAATATTTTTTATGCTGGTGACGTAATATTTACTTCATACCAGTCAATTATTTTATTAAAACGAAATAACCATATTATGATGACGACTTAATCAAAAAAACGCATTATTCTCAAGTACTTTTTTAAACGTACTCTCACTACGTTTTGAAGTACATTCTGGTAAAGGTTATTATCGTATACCTAAAATTATTAAAAAGCGAAACAAATCGCAAAGGCTTTTTTTGGGAGCGGAGCATGTTTTCTTTAAAATACCTTTTGGGTTAAAGCTATAAAGGAAGTTGTGACTATACTTGACCTTTACCGTTTCCAAAATTTTGTCATACACTCTTTAAATAATTTGCATACTTATTTGAAGAACAAAAAAATATTTATAAGCCATCAATACTAAAAAATAATTCTATAGAATTGACTTTGCTTTGTGTATTATAATTTCTAATGCTTTAGAAAAGCAAAAACAGATTCTTCATAAAATGGTGAATGTAAAATTAAATGTAATCAAAGCTTTTTTATTTTATCATTTAAGACGCCCCAGCGTATTAATAATGAATTGACGATCTTAAAAACAAAGTTGCTGGATGCTTAATGATTTAGTTATTATAAATTTAATAAAATCTTGTTGCTTTTATCTCCTCAAAATGCTTTAGAATAGCAAAAGCAGATCCTTGATAAAATGGTGAATGTAAAATTAAATATAATCAAAGCTTTTTTCTTTCATCATTCATCATCCCCAGCATATAAATGATGAATAAAAGAATTTAAAAACAATGTTGCTGGATACTTAATAATTCAGTTTTTTTAAATTTAATAAAATGTTGTTGCTCTTATCTGCTCGATATTATTGCCTTTTGTTTTAAGATGGGCTTTCATCTATCTTATTATTCCACTTTAGAGCCAGTAAATCTGGAATGGGTAAGTCCATGAAATTTCATACTTTACAATTCCAAGGTTAGACGCATGTTTTAATTTTGCTGTTGGTCCCAGTACCAAAGTACTTTCCTTTGTTCAGGCAGGAAATTTCTTATATCGTAGCCAGGACTAATATTCATTCAGTGCAATATTTGTCATTACAAATAGCACTTTACTCTGTATCTTTGGAGCATCTCTTGATTGTACCTGGATCTTGGAAACTATTGGAAATGTAAGAAAGAATAATGCAGAAGTTTTAAAAAAATTGTTTAAAACTGTGTATTTAATTTTTCAACGATGTATCACATATGGACAACAACATAATGAATACCAAAGAATATTATTAGTTCTGAATATCAGCTACCAGACTCAAGTTTAAATTAAAAAATCCAACTATGTTTAAGCTTATTCATAACATCAGAGATACTAATAACATTCTTTATAATATCTTTCCTTTCTAGTTTAAAATATGACATCGTGACTATAAAGTGTAAAGCGTAAAAACCTCAGCACTGCCTCATCGAAGTGACGATCGTATAATTGGTTCTAGTTTGGATCATTTACTTTATTATTATTGGGGTAGCATAGAAGTTAAAGATCCTATTACAAGTGTATTATACATGATGACCAGGAAACTGTGGGAGATCTCTCGGATTAAAAAAAAATACGTAAAAAGAATAGTTCATACAAACTTTTTTCGTACATGCCTCCTTTTCTGGTATATTGATTTTCAAAGAGCTACAATGAAATCAAGTTTTAAAGACATAATTTTTGAACAACCAGAAATATTTCAATTTTATTTTAATAAGATTTAATACCAAGTAACACTCTTTAAATTATTATTAAAGGAAGTACTGTGAATTACTCTTGTTCTCTAAACTTTTTTATTTTTAGTATTTTTACCTCAACTCAAAAACTAAATTGGAAATAAAGAAAATAAAATTGTTTATTCAAATATAAAAAATGCGGTAGTTTTAGTGTAACATCGTTGTTCTTTATTTAGTATTGTTAATGATGAAGTTTAAAACCCTTTATCAAAAAATAAAAAAAAATGAAAATATAAAATTAGGTTTGTATTCTTCTGAAAGTGAGTAAAGTATGTGGAGTAATTTTTGGGAATATCATGACACTATAGAGGAAAAATTAAAATATAATTTAAAAATAAAATTTAAACAAAATTTTATCTACAAATAATGCATTCAGGCCTAAAACGACTTGTAGAATGAGAAAAACAACTGCAGACACGGACTAGCTGTGACACTCATAACTTCTCTAACTATTAACTAAAAATTAAGTGTTTTTTAATTATGTCCTTAATTCTTATCGTTTTCGAAAACCTTCACTTTATTACATCATGTATTTGGCGTATTTCGATTAAAGGTACATCTATTTTTTCATTAAATGCTGGCGAGTATTTAAGACTTCACAGAGCTCATGTTGAACCCTCTTACCAAGTTTTTAATCAAACTTTTATTTTTTTATCAAATCTATTATGTTGGTGACAAAGAAATTCTTCTTTTTCATATTTAACCCGACAGAACTGAGGCGACTAAGAGTATAAATAAAATGACGTTTTTTTGAAAATGGTAGGATTAGCAACATAAGTAAAGAGTACTTAATACTTAGTCAATAGTTAAAGGTTTGTAAAAAACGTTGTCTAAAGTTCTTATCAATACAGGGTGTAACAAAAGGGGTCATGAGTGTCACAGCTAGTCCATTCCTGCAGCTGAGAGTAATTTACACTGACCTTCATATGGACCGGCAAAAGGTATCAGATGCGCAGTTTAAAAGTAAGATTTTATAGGCGAAAAAATGTGTCCGTGCTCGTTTTGTACAAATATATTTAAGATGTCTACAATGTCTTATTATCGCTATCGAAAACATAAGTTAATATTATCTGTACCAACATTTTTTTTCCTTTCGATTTATAAGTTTTTTCCAACAAAAAAACGTTTATTGCAGAGTTTATTAATCTTAGGGGGTTATGACATCGGCGAGAGCGGGGACAGCAAAAGTCCAAGACGTGAGGGTGTGAAAAGTCCCGCTTGTGTTGGCGGCCCTGTCGGATAACACTAAAAGTTACTAGCATTATCAGCTGTAGACAGAGTGCCACAAGTCGAAGTTTTTATATGGTGTTAATTTTGCAGTTGCAAATATTTGTGTGCAAAGTTGATATATTATTGGTTTTGGTTTTGACTGTTTTTTTTTACATAGTTTTAGTCGTGTAGTTTTAATTAGTCTTTAGGGTTTTGTACAATATGAAGAAGTGCAGTATTAAGGGATGTGCGAACAATGCTTTAAACTGCAAATATTTAAAAATAAGACTTCATAAATTTCCAAGAGGTGATATACTAAGTATACCACAGAATATTATTAAATAATACCATTAGTACTGTGTTCTTTTCTTTCATATCTATTTCAAAATGTCAAAAATTTCAGTCGTATTTTATCTAATTGTTGCCATTGTAAATGTATTGTAGTGTTGTAGTTGTGAAACAAATAAAGTTTAGTTTTGTAGCAATAAACCTGTATTCACATTTTTTTACATAAAATAATTTAATTTATTGCCCAAGTGGAAAATCTTGCTATTATTCTGGAATATCAAGACGCTAGAGCATACAGTAAATAAATAACTAGTTTTTAAAAGTAACATAATTGTTTTTAAAATTAAATAAATTAAGGATTAATAGACTAGTTTATATATTTATGAAGTAATACAAAAACACCGTCATAAATTCCTAAAAAGAAAAGTTATTATTCTATGGCTTCCAGTATCTGATCCGGAGTAGGATATTTTATAATCTTACAAAGATCTTCAAGAGACCTTGTAAAAGCCCATTCCTGATCCTGCACTTAAAGAAAAGCTTCTTTCCGTTGCCCACCGACGGGCTGTAGGGAATCTGTCTGTCTTTTATAGGTATTTTCACGGCTTCTGCTCGGAGGAGTTGGCCAGTATAATGCCGTTTCTGGCAGTTCCCAACAGAGCAACACCTTGTGCAACTTTTATGCATCTTTTTACAGTTCAGCTAGAGAAGCCTCGAACTTCCCGCTTTCTTCGTTCCTTCATCCCTAGAGTGTCAAGACTATGCAACTTGCTACCTGCAGAAGGTTTCCCTTTTCCTCCAAAATGTAAGTCTCTTGTGAATAAACTCCCTCTTACCACACTTTAGACACCCACGGTACGTTAGTACCTGGGCCTCAGCCTTTGTGGACTGTCCCAAGATAAAACAATAATTAAAAACCACAAACTTCTTTACTTGCTCATACAATTTTATAAACGTCCTAATATACGTGGGTATTATTAAAGAAAAGAAAGGTGTTAATATTTCAATATCGTGTGTTTCAAAATAGAGTAAGTACCGTCGTGATGTCGCTTTAATTTTTAATTTCAATAATTGAATTACATTTATTTTTATTAAATATAAATTTTGTTCGTCGGTTTAAAAGCAGTTTTTTATTTCCACCTCAATTCGACGCCACTGTCCGGCATAAAATCCAACATGGCCGAAATGGGCCCTTCTTGACGTCACAGAAAAGTTTTTCAATATGGCGGATGTCATAACCCCCTTAAGATTAATAAACTCTGGTTTATTGTACGGCCATATGCAAGTTCAGTCAAATAAACCCATTCCTAACCGATAGATGACAGTGTATTAAACGATCCTTTTACTGATCCCCAAGCAAATCAGAACCCTTTAAATATACAGAAAGTATTCAAACTCTGTCATTTGAAGTGACATAAAACCGTGTAAAGAAGACACTCACGCGTTTAATAGATTCTAACAGTTTCAAAACCGTTTCACAGCGGTACAAAGACTGGGTCTTGAAACAAACCCTATCTTTTATTAGCCCCTATTTTTTACTATTTAAATTTTCTAATATTAATTTTGTTATTGTTTATATTACTACCTTACATAATTTATATATGTATAGAAACGCAAATTTAAAAAAATCAGTATCTAAATATGGGAAAAAAGAGTTATTTGTGCAACCAGTTGGAAAAAGCACTATTTTTTGTAACAAGCAAAGCAAAAGACTGTAAGTTATGAAAAATAGTGTTTTCCAACGCGTTTCACAAAATATTTTTTCTAATTTTGAATATAATATAATTCTTTTTAATTCAAGATAAAAATATAAAAAACTTTTCAAAACTCATTGACGTGAAATATCTTACTTTTCATCACCAGTTACGAAAAATTTTACTTTTGTAACTGGTGATAAAAAGTAAGATATTTGACAACGTCGATAAGTTTTAAAAAGTGTCACTTTAAATGTCAAAATTAAAAAAATATATATTTCATGAATATAAATTAATTAAAGATTTATAGAAATTTCTAAGTCCGGCACTGGTCCTTTATTTCAAATACACATGCTGGATAACCTTATTGTTTGTTTAGTGCGCGCTAGCGTAAACTTGCCATAAATGCGATTAGCGATTACATATCTAAAATTAGGTTATCTATGGTAATTTACAACACTTTCTTTGATAGCAATTTGAAGAGTCTTACTTGGTATTACATCTTATTAAAACAAAATTAAAATATACTTGGTGGTTCAATAATTAGGTCCAAAAGACTTGATTCCATCAGAGCTCCTTGAAAGCCAAAATCTCCGAAGAGAAACATACGATCATACGAAAAAAGTTTATATGAACGTGTAGTATTCTTTTAACGTGTTTTTTTATATATTGGAGATTTCCCACATTTACCCGGAAACCCTGTATATTGTTTACTCATAAAATATAAATAGTATTATTTACATCATAAAAGTTTCTTTATTCTTGCAGAAAATAAATGAATAATTCTAGGTTTCTTTCTTATTAAGAGAAAAACGGTCACTATAATCAAAGACAAATCTATATAGAACAGCACCAAGAATCATTCCAACGAAGGGTCCAAAATGAAATGCCTAAAATACAGAAAAGGGTTTACAAATTTAAAAGCATAATATCATAATTAAAGAAAAAACAATATATAATTAATTAAAACTACCCTAAAAAAGTATAATATTCATATAAATTATACAGGGTGGCTCAACGAAAAGGTCGCACTCCTATTTGTGACTCTCCTGGTATATTTTGGGAAAAACGCTCGGACACGTCAATTTTGATTTCTAGAAAGACGTTTTTTTCATCTATAGCCGCACAATACAGAGTGGTCCAAAAACAAGATATTGCGTTACAGTTTAGATTTATAAAATTGTTTTTTAATTTTTATATTTTTCAGGAAGTTTTTAGTAATTTTTGTTAATAAAGTTTATACCTATCTTTAATCATTGTAAAGCAATTTAAGTTTATAATTTAATTCTAGAAATAGTGATAATAAGAAAATATATCGTAAAAATAATAATCAAATAGTTTCCATACTTTAAAATTATAAACAACTCTTCGAGTATTAAAAAAAACTACAGTTACCTAAATTAAAGTTATAGTAATAATTAATTTGCTATAAAGAATTGTGGTAATAAGTGCTATGGGATTTTTTGTCTCCATGCAATAATAAATATTTTGTTCGAATCTATTCCTTACATTTCCAAGCATGTCTGGAGTTGTTTGTCTACATTCAGCCGTAATCCGCGTCCGAAGATCTTGAATAGAATCTGGCTTCGTACTAAAAACTTTACTTTTCAAATTTCCCCAAAAAAACTAATCTAAAGGATTTAAGTCCGGTGATCTCGGCGGCCACTCAATGGGACCTGGTCTGCCGATACACGGATTGGGGAAATGGGTGTTGTACTGGAGCCACATAGTGCGGTGATTCGGTGATGCACCTTCTTGTTAAAAATTAATATCATTTTCATTGTAATTAACGTCATTTTCTACTACTCGTGGTTCTATTGAATTTTCTAACATGTCCAAGTACGTCTTTCCCGTCAAGTTTCTAGGAATAAAGAAAGGTCCTACAGTATGATTTTCGAAAATACCAGACAACATATTTATGTTTTCCAGGATATTGCAAATGTGCCTCTGGAAACAAATGTGCATTCAATTCACTCCAATATCGACAGTTACATACGAGAAACAAATATTAAATAACAGATTTACATTGTTGATTAAACGTTGGGACATTAATTCGCAAAACTTCAACCTTCCATCAAAATCGTCTTTAAAAGCTCATGGATAAGTTTTATCTGGTACGGGTGAAATTTATTGTCTTCCAAAATTCTTTGTACTGTTGAGCGTGCAAATTCTAATGAAGTAGCCAATTCACAACTGCTTTGAGTGTTGTCAAGTGCTACGTGTCCGAAACTGCTATTTCTGCGGCTTACGGCGAATATTAGACACACATCTAGTATCCTTTAATTTTATTATTAACTTAGTCACATACTTATCGTTGATATTTTTGTCTGTATGTAACGCATTAAAATGCAATGCAATGCTCCCATTTTGGTAATACTGTTTTGTTATTTCTACCATTTCTTGAATTAAATAAATCATTGTTCAATATTTATCACAACTGGGTAGGTAGGTAACTTAACAATTTGAAATCAAAGACAAAGTTTTTCTAAGACATACGATGACACTGACTGATGCTAAATGTGACTGGCTGATATACATCATTATTATATTTTTTATTGGTACCCTCCTTAGCTTATGGCCGGTTGCACCAACACTTTTTGCCACACTTAAGTTGTTCTTAAGCATTAACTGCCCCTTAAGTTTTAAATGTTTCTTGCACCAGCTGAAATTGGTCCTTAACGGTCCCTTAACTTTAAGTTTAGGATTTTCTGTACTTAATGATCCCTTAAGGAATTTGAAGTTGACATTTGACAAATATTTTGTTTATTGTTTATTAATTTTTCGTTTGTAGTTTCAAATAATTAATTTGATAAAAAATAAATTATGTAAAAACGAAGTTTTTAAACAATGGTGTATTGGATTGTGATATTTTAAATGCGATGTTAATTAGATTTCCAAGAAAAATGTAGAAACAGTAAATTTTTGTAACTTATGGCATTTTTCAGGTTTATTTACCTTTTTTATTCTTTTGGACATTGCTCTGTTATTTTTAAAAGGAACCGTTTTGACGAGATGGATAATCTTACATTTTTCAAAAGGTTCAAATTAACGAAGCCAACAGTGCTCAGCTTACTTGAGCAAATCGAGGATGAGCTTTAGTTTAAACATGACAAGTTTGTATTATGGCCGGTTGCACCAACACTTTTTGCGACACTTAAGTTGTTCTTAAGCATTAACTGCCCCTTAAGTTTTAAATGTTTCTTGAACCAGCTGAAATTGGTCCTTAATGGTCCCTTAAGTAATTTGAAGTTGACATTTGACAAATATTTTGTTTATTGTTTATTTATTTTTGGATTGTAGTTTTAAATAATTAATTTGATAAAAATAAATTATGTAAAAACGGAGTTTTTAAGCAATAGTGTTTTGGATTGTGATATTTTAAATGCGATGTTAATTAGATTTCCAAGAAAAATGTAGAAACAGTGAATTTTTATTACTTATGGCATTTTTCAGGTTTATTTACCTTTTTTATGCTTTGGACATTGCTCTGTTATTTTTAAAAGGAACCGTTTTGGCGAGATGGATAATCTTACATTTTTCAAAAGGTTCAAATTAACGAAGCCAACAGTGCTCAACTTACATGACAAGTTTGTATTAGCTTTTAAATTTTAGGTATTTACTTGTAAATTAGAAATATTCAAATTTGTTCACATAAAATAATAAAAGTTTTTTTTTTAAATTATGTATTTGTGTTTATATTTCATATTGACAATAATTGTTCCATTTCCATGGCCGTTAAGAAAGGCGCCCTTGATCTTTTTTTCCCATATTGTTATAAATTTTCAACAAAAAATCACAAACCAACGACTGATTTTGTATTGTCTATAACATGAAAACAAAAATAGTTTTAATTATTTACAAAAATTCAAGTCAAATTACTGCTATCATTCAATGACACACAAGCTAGAAAAGAAAAGATCTAACATCAGTTAATTCTGATTATTCGCGTTGTAAAGGCCAACAATAAAAAAGAAGAACGATGCAACGTTGCCATCTTTCTAAGTACTCTTAGTTTAGTTGCAATAAAAATCTGATGGTGAAAACGAAAACAATTTAAGTTACCCTTAATTTTAAGAGCTTCTTAATAAAGGTCTACTTAAATAAAAGTACGCCTAAGCGTGTCTAAATCCAACTTTCAACCACGCGTGTGTTTTAAAGGCTACCATGGTACATCAATCAACAATACGAAAAATATGAATTCTAAGATGACATTGCCAACCTTTAACCTTGAATTTTGACACATGTCGGGCATTTTAAAGAAAAAAAATATTGATCTGACATGAGTACTTTATACCGTCAAATAAAATATTACTATAAAAAATGTTTCAAAAGCAATAAAAAATAGCCTAAAGTATTTGTAGATACCTAGTTTTTAAAACACTTGCTTTTTTTCTAGAAATTCGGCTACGCCGTCGAAAAATGGCACATGTTTTAAAGACCTTAATATCTACTTATACTTTAATATACTATTTTGCCATGCAATTCATTATTACCAGTGTTAAGTTAGTCGAATTTTATTTTATTATAAACTCAAATAACTTTACAACGATTAAAGATAGGTAAAACTTTATTAACAAAAGTTACTAAAAACGGCATGGAGAATCTAAAAATTTTAAAAAAATCTAAAGTGTTACGCAATATCTTATTTTTGGATCACCCTGTATTGTACGGCTATAGATGAAAAGACGTCCTCCTAGTAATCAAAATTAACGTGTCCGAGCGTTTTTCCAAATATACTAGAAGAGTCACAAATAAGGGTGCGAGCTTTTCGTTGGGCCACCCTGTATAATAGTTGTTTGATAATTTATTTTTATTAGTGAATTTGATACATTGTTAATATGATTAATATTGCTCTATTCTTTTAATAACTATACACAGAAATTGTAAAAACCTTAAAAAAAATTTTGTAGTTAATTAAATCTTTAATTTGGGTTAGCTTGAAATCAAAAATGACAAACTGCTGCTGTTGACGCGGAAAATGGATACCTAAACGGTGTGCACGGCAAGGCGAACACTTCCGTGGTCAAATGAGATCGATCGAACCAGGTTAAGGATGGCGTTAGCGGCTGTCTTGTACGGCGCGGCGGCTGCCTCGAACGGCGGCTGCTTTGAACGGCGGCTGCCTCGAACGGCGGCTGCTCGAGCGGCGGCAGTCGCGCTAAATTAATACACACTCTTAAAAATTGTAATTAAAAAAAATATATCAAGCATGCTTGTCTCGTTTTGCCTTGCTTAAAGATTTAAACTCTTTAATTCAAATCCAATCACAATTATTTATAGCTAACATAAAATATTTTAAACAAAAAATGTTTTGGGTTTTTAAAAATTTAAGTAACAAAAGTTTTGTTATCCGATTAAACAAATATAAATGTACCTTCGCCTACGGATACGTGTACTTGCTAAAAGATTATATTTGAAGTAAAAGCTTTTTTTTGACACCGCACCGATTGCAAGTTTCACCAAAAATCACAACCCGAAATTCAAATAACGTAAAAAATAAGATGCTTATCTCTAGCTTTATTGTTTTTAATCTTACCCAATGCGAGTCCCACACATTATTAAAAACAGCTGATGGCAATGCTCTTGCTGAGTTTAAACAGGCGCCAGACAAACTTACCTAAAAAAAAAGAAATATGATAAAAAGCTCTATGCTGCAGTGAACAGAATAAGTATTTCTATAATAAATATGACTGTAAGAGTAACTTATAGAGTTTAAATAGTTTTGTTACTGAAACCAAGGTAAATACAAGTTATTATTCACAAAAGTCACTTTGAAGGTACAAAGCTTTTTTTAAAAAACTACTGCTAGGGCGTATTTGATCATCCAGGAAGTAAAGAAAAATTTTCTAGCCTTTTTGTGACGCATGAATAATTTTGGTGTTATGGTGTAATTTCTTATGGCATTTATTATCACACAAAGGTTAGTGTGGTCAGTCGGCGACCATATTTTTTAGTCGTGAATGGTATCTCCAAATCCCTAATATATTGGCGCTCAAAGGGCTTTCTGAAAAGTCCCCAGTACCCCATGCCTTTCTTAGGCTGCTCTGATGTCTTTATTACGATATTTTGGATAATAGCAATTTTTCCGGAATTTATGCAAGAAGTGGCGCCCACTTTGTGCTCCAACTTTCCTGGAGGATTTCTACTCCCGGCCGTGGTCAAATTTGCTCTACCATGGTCTAGATTAGTAAAGGGGTTATTAAACTGAGATGTTATGCCCGTTTGGAGGGCGGCCGAGGCCACTAAGGCCTGGCACACCCCTTAAACCCATAAACTTACTCGAATAATATACTCAATTCTATCGAACTAAATACCACCAAACATGGTGGCCTAAGGTATGCACACATGTCTTTCAAATAACTCTATTCGGGTGAATAAATGATAAGCTGGTTGTTATTTTCATTATTTTGCAAATAAAAAATTAAAAAGAAAAAGATGTAGACTTTCCTTTCCCAGCAAATAGAGGACACACACTAAAGTTTGTAGACAAATGCGGCACAGTAGTTGGCCCTTACGTAAGTACATATCTCAAAGGCTGATTTTATAACAGTTAATTTATTGGTCTCATTTTTTTTTATTTTGAGTTAAGACAGTAGATGTTTTAGAGCAAGTTGGTATTTTTATACCTCAAAGAAGAGACTAGTATTTTTTTTTTAATGTTTTAAAAAACAAAAACATGAACTTGTTTAATTGCAAGTAAGTAAAATATTTAAATATTAGAATTTTAAAGTCTACCTCAAATAATGTACGTGTAAGTTAGTTTTTACGCAATTTCGGTTATTTGTATATTTTCCAGGGAAAGTTAAAAATAATTTACATTATTTTGCATTATCTGTTTAAGTTTATACGTCTTTAGATCACATTTATATTGTTAAGCCATTAAAATATGTATTCTGTCCACTCCCGATATTAAGCACGTTTTTCCCCTTTTTTGTCCCCAGTTTGGTGACTTAAAATTCCTGTTAACCATAAACCACATTTAAAAATCTGATTTAAAAAGAGCACATTAGCCGGTTTTCATTTTGCGTGGTCTCAGAGAAGAACATCTGCTGCGAGACCACATAACATAAAAATCTGCTCGCTGCACTCCCATCTAAAATTTACTATTGGCGGTGCTGATTGCAGTCTGTAACTAGCATCGAAGATGGAAGCATCTCAGAAAAAGCTTGCCACTCGTGCTAGCAAAACGTTAAAAAGAAATTCCAAATAACGACGGCCTTTAAGCCCGACTAAAAATTGGTTTAGTTTAGAACAAAGTTGTCTTAAAATGTTTTTATCTTCTATCTTATTTGCATGGTAAAACTACTTAAATTGTAAGGTCAGACTACCTCAGCTAAAAAAATCATTAGTATTTTCCAGCTTCCAAAAAAAGCATTTTGCGTAAAATATTATGTAGATTAAATTATTTTAGTCCACTAAGTGAAGGGACAAAGCTGTAAATAAATCTGTACAGTTTTCCCTTGTAGCGCAATTTATAGGTCTTTAGGGACGCTTCCAAGCAAAAAAAAGTTTATCAACATTAACAGGTGGCAAAGGGACAAAAATGGCCCCTCAAGGCCCGAAAAATGGATTTCCCGCTAATATCTGCCAAAATATGCGAATTGAAGAATTTTGATTTAAACAAAAAATAAAGATCGCCTTGTAGTCTACAAAAATGGTCCTTTTTCGCAAAATCGATAGTTTTCGAGATAACGGGACCCAAAAGTCCCCTTATTTCAGCTGCCGCTCTACCGCTAGAATGCAGCTATCTTCATGGATTCACTTATAAGCGGGCGGACGAATTGTTTCATTACTCGGGCAATAATGTACATTTTTTAATCATTTAAAGTTCATCGGAATGGGAAAACCAGTACCTATCATTGCATATGAGTTTGGGTCCATTCTGATTTTATAGAATATTAAAAAAGGGGTCAAAGTTTTTTTTCACAATATTTTGGGAGTATCTCATGAATTTATTGCTATTTTTTTTAAATGGTTTGTTATTAACATTTCTTTTTTATAATGAGACCTTAGCAAGTTTTCAATGATCCCAGAAAATTTCCTTCACCATCTTTCTTGCGTTTTGATAAAACATTGTTTTGCCCATCTGCATTTTTTAGCCTACTACCACATTTATCCAGTGTAGTGGAGAAAAATTTGGAAGGAAAGTCGCTTAGTTATCGAGAAAAAAAACGGCGTAGAACCTAACCAGAGTTAGTGGAATTTTTTAATAAGGTAATTGTGTACACGAAATCACTTTTTACGACATTTTTTAGTGGTCGAGAACTTTTTTATTTCGAAAAAACCCAAAAAATCGGTTTTCAATGAAACACGTTTTTTAACATCTCCACTACTATATCTCTAATAATATTTATGATATCAGGTTAATTTTAAAAAAAGCTGATTCTTTTTTTGTTTAATTTTTAAAATGGTAGGAAACTCAAAATTGTTATTTTCAGTAGCGAAAATTTATACATACATGCTGCGCACAAATTGTAGCTAATGTTTAAAAAAAGTTTTTAAAATAAAAATTTTTCATGTTCCCCTTATAGTATTGAGTCAGTGATATTTTTTTAACGGGCGAAAATCATATTTTTGCGCGCTCGGCTTAGCGAGCCGGCCGGCCGACTGCGGTAATCTTACGGTCTGGTGGGAGTGTAGTAGTTTAACGGCCGAGTGATGATCGCATTGTTAAATTTAGCAATGGACTTAGCAATTGTTAAAAGTTAACAACGGTTTAGAATGTTTAACAAAATGTCAGATTTTGATAGGTTGCCTACTAAAATCATTGAATAACACTGACAATGACGTTTTGTTAAACATTCTAAACCGTTGTTAACTTTTAACAATTGCTAAGTCCATTGCTAAATTTAACAACGCGATCATCACTGGGCCGTATGTTTTATCAACAGGTTTAATCGCAGATCTTATGTCTACTTAAGTTGTTTAGGAAAGAAAAATTTAAAATATTTAAAACAGTTAGGTAGATTTATAAACCCATTCAAAAAATATTAATCATTGTTATTAATTACCCACCTTATTAGTAGGTTTATTAGACTTTTTTTATTGGGTGCTGGTAAAGAAAACCACCCACGGAATTTGTTATTTTTGATTATACATTCATTTTAAAACACTTTGAGCAACAAAAAATTGCGAATGCTTTATGTCTTTTAATTAAATTTGAGAAACATATAGTACATAAAATATAAACTAGGGCTTCGTTAAACTTTTTTTTTAACAGGAATATATAATTTCTGATCACAATTCCGGCTTTGGCTTGAGAATACACCTTCGACCTCGCTTCACCTCGGAATCTATCTTTCAGGCCCTTTAGAGGCCATTATTGGCCCCTAGGGCCAAATCCAGACGTGAAGGGCCATTTCTGAGCTCGGAATCGGATTCAGCGTCGACAAATACATGGGAGTACATATGTCCGACCCACTAGTCTGAACATTTATTTTTTTTGTGGGCTGTGTAATATTTCCGTATGGCAACACTGTAAACGTCTTGAAGCGACGCATGTATTTACTACATGTAAATCGTAGATAGTTAAAATAAAATGTTAAACAATGACCAATTCTTATATTTTCAATTGCGATTTTCTTGGTGGAAACCACTTCATTCGCATTTTTTATCTTAGATAATAATATTTAAAGTATATTTTACATTGCAAATTTAAAAATCGTCCAATTCCGTGGGTGATTTTCTTTACTAGATCCAAAAATGTAATATGTAAGTAGTTATTTAGGCGCTTCATTACTAGCATTCTTCGTAAATTTCATCCATTTCTGCCTCAAAGTCTTTAATGTTATTGCAGGAACGAGATTTACACTCCTTACAACTTTTTAGGCCTTCTTTCACATAAGTACATGTTGGAAATTCAATTTTGGGTTGACATAAACCATTGCACTACGTAGTTGGCAGCTCTATAGTTTAAATTTTGGACATTTCTTTAGGAAGTAAAAGATCTATCTGAACATCACCAATACTTAAAGAGGTAGATATTGTCGATTATTTTTGGATAGGTTTGAGGCAGTATGGAATTTTCCTTTTTTGTGCGATTTTATGGTTCTTTCAGTTATGTAGTGGCTGTAACATAATTTATGATATTTCGCATCAAACGAAAAATAAATCTTTATAGCCACTTAATTTAGATATCATATTAATGTCATTTCTATTCCTGGCAGCTATTAATTTTTTGATAGGAAGCTTTTTCACTACCTAAAAAGATTCATTCAAATTAAAGAAATAAATACCTAAACATTATTTATAAGGAAAAAAAATTTGTTTTTTTGTTTCATTTCAAAATATAACCTAATATAATGGTACCAACTATACTATATAGGTACATAATAATATTTAAATCACTGGTTTAAACAGATTGTTTTCTTTTCTTTTTTTTTTTTATTTGTGTTGCAAAAAGCACTTTTTTCTAATATTAAAACTATGGCATTTAAGTTTAGTGCCACAATAATTGGAATGATCGGCGCCACTGTCTGATTGAAAAATATGATAATATTTTTGAAATTTGTGTAGGGTTTACGACAGTCGATATGATATTTTATTTTATTTCGCCATTTAAAAATACCATTTTTTAAAAATTTCTTTTGCTAGATTGTCCTCCCTTTTTTTCAGCACTTGATAGTAATGATAACAATCCTTGTATTTTAGGTCTTTGTTTTTAAGATTTGTATCCATCATACACAATTTTCTTACAAATAAGGCCCTCCATTGTTTTAGAATTCTTAATACATACAGCACACTCTAAATTTCGACAACCATCTCCACTACAAAAAGTTATTATTACGCACGCTATCCGCATGCGAGGTCTAATTGGTCCCGATGATCCTTTTTACGTCTGAAAAAAAAAAAACGCTGTTTCCAAACGATACGCTCTAGAAAAAAAAAATTTCAAAAACTTTTGCTATTATTTGGCTATATTTTCTTCGCTGCATGTATAAAAATATTTTCAAAAATAAAGTTTATCGATTGGTGAAAATTTTAATAAAAATATATTTTTTAGTTTATCTGATTTTTAGAGTAATAAAAGTCGAATTGTGCCCAAACGGGTTTTTAAGGTTAAAAGCGTACAGGGGGGCTTTAATTTGACCAAAAAAAATCGGTATCTTTGATAGTTTTTAAGTTTTTGGGGTGGAAACAAAAAAAAAATCAATTTTTTTATAATTAAAAAAAAACACTTTTTATTAATTTAAAAAGTTCGAGGCCCAAAAAAATTTGTAAATACGATTTCATGTGCACCTGGTTTGACCTGGTTCTACGCCAAAAAAAAAAACCACACGATAGAATTACGGAATCGCTCCGCTAGTGTGGAATGTTATGGATTCTTCGGCAGCCGTTTTTGCGAAAAATATTGCTGTGATTCCCATATTTTGGCAGCTATTTGCGGAAAACTCTTTTTTTTGACTTTGGGGGGCCTTTTTTTGGGGTTTTTTCCCCGTCGGAATCGTGATAAACTTTTTCTTGCTCAAAAGCATTCGCGAAGACCTAAAATTGCGCCACAAATAAAAACTGTACATTTTATTTACAGCTTTGGGTACCCCGGTCTTCAGTTACTGGACTATTTTTTATTTATTAGTACCTAAATATTAAACATTTAGCCATTTTTGGTAAATTTGGCAAATACGATTTAAAAGAAAAAAAAAAATAATCACCAAAACACTTGATACAGTTAACCCGAAGCAGCAATTATTCCAAAAATGATGAATCCAACTCTTAATGCAAAAAACCCCCCTTTTTTTTAGTTTTTTAAACCCCCGGGAATTGATACAAATAATGTAAATGAGGCGGACAATTCAAAAAAAAAATACCAAAAATAAAATAATTCTATAGTCAAGTGCAAGCGTTGAAAAAAAAAACTTAGTGCCTAAAATGTATTTAATATAGCAGTGCAAAATAAAAGTTAAAAAAATAATTTTACATTTTTATACCAACTAAGTGAGAGAAAAATGCACAGCAGAAAAAAACCGTAATTTTTAAATCAATTTATCTAAACCCCTTGTCCACACAGGATTAAATTTTAAATACAATTTTTTTTTGAGTATAGTCTTTGGCGAAAAAAAAAAAATGGGTGACTCCAAAAAAAACCCTTTAAACCCAAAATCTGACATTCCTGACATTGAATCTTTATTTAATTTGAAATTGTATAAATTAAAAAAATTTTATTACCAGTACGAAAATGACGATTTTTTTCCTGCGCGCGTGACAAAAAATTTCCATTTCTGGACGTGTAATGAACGATATTTTTTTACTTAATTTTCCCGAAAACAACATAAACAAAAAACATCGCAAAAAAAATTTTTAAGAAAATTGCGATTATTTATTTTTTTTCTTAAAAAAAAAAAACAAATTAACAAAAAAAAAATTCAAGCTAATTAAATCTAAGGAAAAAAATTAATTTTGGCGGAACCGTTATGATTAATGGTTATGTTTATTTACCCCAAATTTTAAAATTTTGTTGAAGCTCAATCCCTTTTGTATTTCTTTTTTTTTAACTAAAAAAAGTTAAAGCCCCGGGGTTCGTGTATGTTTTTTGGGTTTCTTGATTGACTGTTACAGATTTTTTTGTTTCCCCAATTACAAGGCCTAAACAACTTTTGGGATACTTCAATTTTTTTTTTGTATAGACTCCTCTATATATCCTTCTGAAACATTGGAAGAAAGCCATCCTTCGTGTTTTTTCCCCAAAGGGGGAACAAATCACCGCCGTTTTTTCCAACATGGTAGCATAAAAATTTTAAGTGATTTTTAGTTTTAAGTATTTTAAAAATTTTTTAAAAAACCACTGATGATATGGCACCCAACATGTTGAGCGTAACATCTTTGGTTTCGGTATGCAACAAATAATCTTCTACTCTCCATTTTTTTTGGGCGGAGATCTGCGTATTTAGGTAAAGTGTACAGGGATTGAAATTGTAATTTTTATTGGTAATGGTAAAACTTCTTAACCTGTGATTTTTTTCCTCTCGTAAGAACACGACAAAAAAACGCCCATTATCTTCCACATCGTCTAAACTCAAACGTATTAAATCATCTCTGCGGCATACGCCAAGATGAAAACCCCAAAAATTACTTTTGCTAGTAGATTTGTTCATCTGAAGCTTCAAAAAAAAATTTGGTTACTTGTTCTGATTTAAACCCGGATTTCTTTGGTACATATTGTTATCCTACAGCTTGTCGTTTAAAAAAAAACGATATTTTTTTGGTCTTGGTTGTGAGTATTTTTTTTTATTGCCAAACAACTCTTTAACATGGAGAATCGACTCCCTAATTTTGGTGACTTCATAGATTTGGCTTTTTCAGAAAAATAAACTAAGAGAATATCGTCACTCACAATTTTATTTTTTTGAGTCCGCCATTCGGTAAAATGTGATATTCATGTTCATATCTAAACCTGGATTTCACTGGTAATAAATCTGCACTCACTTCTGCCGCTTATTGTAATATTGTACCGGGAATATCCTTTTTTTTAAATCTGAATTAAATTTTTTAAAAAAAGGATAAATTTCACTGGCGAAAATAAAATCTGTCATTAATAAATAAATCGTTGTTATGAACAGTTTCCATGGATGGATTTTTTTTTAAGCGCACGGAAAGAGGGATCGGGAAAAAAGTTCCATGCGCTGTTCTGAAAAAAATCATATTTACTGTATTTTTTTCACAGTTGAATATGTAGTATTTTTAGGTAAAGTATAATAAAAAATATTTATTTAAAAAAGTTAACAATTAATTTTACTTTCTACTGAAAAAATGTTTATCTACAACTATGAATGTAAAGTTGATGGACTTTTAAAAAGTTTTAAAAAAAAAAAATTTTTTACTCTCACATTTTTTCCCGGCGGAAAGTGACATTTACTCCGATGATCACTTTTTTCCCGGACAAATATCACTTCCCCCCCAAGTAAATGTCAACATTTACAAAAAAAACTTAAGTTTTGTTTTTTTTATTTTTCCCTTTAAAAAACATTCCTTATTATACATTAAAACATTCTTAGCCATTTTTTTAAATATTAATTATTACAAACTATTTTACTAAGTTAATTGTAACATTTGACTGGTTATAAGCAGCATCAGAAATTGTTAGCTCATGTTGAATATCCTGCGTAGAAACTTACTCTATATTTTATTGTTGTAGATTGAAGTATTAAAATCTAACAAAAATTGTTATAATGCAATTCTGGAGCTTCGGCCAAAATATTCATGCAAAGTTAGGGCATATGGTGATTTAGACCGACGTAGAATCTATTTCAATGGAATATATTGAAATTGATACGCATGCGTAAAATTGTGACTTTTATATCGTAGTACTAAAAAAAAAAGGGATTCTAAACGTAACAAAAAAAAAAATTTATATCGCTTTTAAAAATCTCAATAAAAAAAAGGGTTGTTAAAAAAAAATTAAAAGCCAAAATTTAAAATCCAAAATTTTTTTATTTTTTTGGAAAATTTGTTAAAACTCTGCACATTCTTTTTTTTCGAATAAATTTTTACCAATTTTGTATTTTTTTTAAATTTTTTTTTCCCCATTCCAAAATGATTTTTTTTTTCCCAAAATGTTTTCCTTAAGGCGAATTGCATCTGGGTTTATTTGGTGTGGGTCCCCTCTCACTTTTAAGATACATTTTTTTAATTCTATCTACGTTTTTGTCTAATTTATTCTAGTGAACTCCGAAATTTTTTTTGCGTTTTTTTTAATAACCCCCAATTTTAATTTAATAATTTAATAAATACTTTTTTTAAACCTACTCCAAAGTACACTTTTTGAAAATGCCCAATTATTAAGGAAAAAAACCAAGTAGGTACTAATAGATTCTGTTGTAATTAAAGTGTTTACTTACAACCATAAAAAGTTTAAAAAGGACATTTAACTCCCCAAAAAAGTTTAAAAAAATCACATTAGTCGTCTTTCCCTCTTAAATTTCCTTCACCTTTTTCCTCACTCATTTCTCCAACTTATGTATGTAATATCTTTATTGAACAATTCTTATATACAATCAACAAAACAATTAACAACAAAAATTGAACAATTTAATCAAACGATTTAGGATGCCGCCCTGATGATTTGCTAGAAAAATTTATTTCTTGTCCACTATCAGGTCCCTTAATTAACGGGGGGTAGAAAGCTTGAATTGCTACAGGAGAACGATGCCAAAGTTACATACTGCCTGCTCTTTTAAAAGGCGCTGCTAAAAGGCTTTTCCAAAATCTATGTGGTGGCGATCCTGGTGTTGTCTGGTCTGGGGGGTACCATTCCGGGCCCCCCCAAGCAGGTGTCCTTGTCTATGGGCAATTATAATACTGTGAGTCTATCCATAAGTAATACTGAAGGCAGGCAGAAAGCTTCAAGCGTTAATATCCATGTAAATACAAAAAAATGATCGTGGTTAGTTTAAATTATACACGGATGTTTTAACAAAAAAAAACGAAAGACAGACAAGCAGGAGGCAATATGTGATCTGAAGGGAAAGGATTAAAAGTTGAGCATTATAGTTTTATTCTATTATGATTAAGGGAAGTGCTGATGTTTTTTATTGTTTTTCATTTGGTTTTTCAGTATTGACGATATTGATATGGGGGCTGAAAAATTTTAGTTTTAAAAATCTTCGTATGGGTTCCAACCTGGAATAACATTAATGGGGCATTCGAAAAAAATGTGGTTAATTGTTTCCACTTGTCCCAACCCAAAAGGGGATCATCTGAAAATATTTAATTTTAAATAGGTGCTCTTTGGTTAAGCAGTGTCCGGTTCTCATTCTTTATTGTTGTTATGTTCTTGATCCTATTGGTTCCTTTGTGAAACTTTTTGGTTGGAATACAGATTGTACTTGTTGATATTTATACTTTTACTCTAATTATGTTTTTCCAATTATTGGTAAATTGGTGTGATAATTTTGCTTTTATAAGTTATAAAACCTCAATAGCATCAACAGGCATTGATTTGGGGATTCTTAAAATTCTACCTATGTTGGCAAGTTTGCCCGGCTTTATCGTTACCAGGTATTTCAGAATGTCCCGGGATCCAGGCAACCCCTAACATTAAATCATTCCCGTTAGCCAATAAAATAAGTCTTTTTCGTTCTTAAGAGTATTCATCATCAGCTGATCAAATTCAAATCGTGCTTCGACGGTAATGAACAACAACCCACCGTTTCAACCCTGGCAACAATGTACGGTCCGCTATGCCAACCGCCACAAACAATTATTTCCGACCAGGGTCGGATTTTTTTTTTACATACAATAATAACAAACCAGAATGGGCATCGGTAATAAACGGCTTTTATTGTTTAAACTTTATTTAAATTTATAACTTATCATTAAGAAATTGCAAAATTTAAAAAATACATTTTACGCGAATTTACTGATAAAAATTTCGAATTAAATGTATTTTTAAATCTTTGCAACTTTTTCAATCATTTTAAATAAATTAACTGTAATGTATTTTTTTCTATCTTTTTTTGATCCTTTTTTTTTTTGTTTGCTGGTTTTTAAAAAAAATACTTCGATTCGTAAGTTTTAATGAATAAAGGCACCTAAAATGTATTTTTTAATTTCTTGCAATTTTTTATAGATAAGTTATAAATTTAAACAAAAAAAAAGCACCTCTTTGACGGGACTCGAACCACGGACCGTCTAGACGCAAATCTGATTCTCATGCCGTTAGTTTACTAGCTTATCGTGTTCACGTACCAACTATTCGGTACATAAGCGTTCTCCCATCTTTAACTGGCGAATTTGGGGTTTGGTTGGTAACTACCCACACTATAAGCACCCAAGGGAAGGGCCCCTAACTCGATGCCCTATCGGACCGTCCTCTTGTTAGTTTGTCCAATTTCTACAACCAACATTTCAATAAGGTAAAATAGCGAAAAAAATGGGAATTAAAAATTTAAGGGGTCAACCCTATTTTTGGCAGGTAAAAATTTACATTTTTATTTTTTTAATTCTGCTTGTTTTACGGCCATTTATGATAAAAATGTCGTGAAAGGAAAAAATAAAGATTTCGATAGTTTTTTGGCCTTAAAATTTGAAAAAATATTGGTTTTCATGTTTTTGGATAAAATTTCCATCTTTTTTTAATGTTTTTGATATTTATTTTTTTTTAAATACATAAAAAAACGAACAATTAAAAAAAAATAATACAAATGTTAGTTTATTAACTAAAAAGTCAACTATAAAATTTCAAAAAGTCGGTCTCGCGACTGGATAGCGGGAAAAAAAAATCTATTTTATCTTTTTTTGATGTTATTGATTGATATATATATATATATATATATATATATATATATATATATATATATATATATATATATATATATATATATATAGATATATATATATATATATATATATATATATATATATATATATATATATATATATATATATATATATATATATATATATATATATATATATATATGTTAACGTTTTTCTTTCGGTAACTCGTGTGTTGTTGTCCTGAAAAGGACAGATTGTTTGCCGTTTCGGCAAAATCACATTTGCCATTATCAAAGCTTAGAAGCTTACTGCTAAGCTTTGATAATGGAAATGTTTTCCAACCCTTTTTGGGAACTTTTACCGAAAAAAATTAACATTTTATCGTGGGGAACCCGACAAAACATATATAATAATAATATAATATATATATATATATATATATATATATATATATATATATATATATATATATATATATATATATATATATATATATATATATATATATATATATATATATATATATATATATATATATATATATATATATATATATTTATGTATATATATATATATATATAAAAATATAATATATATATATATATATATTTTATATATATATATATATATATATATATATATATATATATATATATATATTATATATATATATATATATATATATTTAAAAAAAAACAAAAAAAAAACAAAAAAAAAATTACAATAAGCTTGAATACAATAAGAATAAAAGTTATTTAAGATTATTTGCAAAAATAACGATTTTTGAACTTTCAAAGTTGATTTTTTAATTGAAATATTTTTTTTTTGCTATCACCACCATGAATTCGCCGTAAAAACAAAAAATTAAAAAAAAATTATGATCCATTAATTTATCTATTTTTTATGGCCAACATCGCTGCTATTTATCCTAAGATCTGATGGACTGTCCGGACATCACTTTAATAAATTATGACAACCCTAATTATAAACCTTTCATAACGATATCATATATGTAGATAGACATAACCGTTTTCGCCACATTTATTTTCCTTATTTTTAGTCCGTCCCATCTTTAAAAATCAAATACATTAACACACTAAAATAATAAATATAATATTATTCTAAGCTGCTAAAAATAGACATAAAATCGCGACGTCACCGCGCAGGTGTCCTATGAGCTTGCTGCGTTGCCAAATTATTGATAATTTATAGGCTTCTTTTCCTCCCAAAAATTTATTAATTACGGAATTTAAAAATTGTCAAAAAACTATGGGTTTATTTAAAATTTTGGTCTTTTCATAAATTATGGGAAAAATGGTAAACAATGAGGGAAAGTATTTAAAAAAAAATAAATATTATACAATAACAATAACAAAAAAAAAATTAAAAAATGGGGTATTTTCTTAATACCTTTCCCTCATTTGTCGATATAATTGGAATATATTTCCAAAATTTTGTTTAGTTTCGTTCGTTAGTTTTGGTGCCATTCTTTAAAAGAAAATCGCTTGTAAACAGCAGGTATGAATCCTCTTAAGGTCAAAAAATCAGCGAGCCGAGTGGAGGTTACCACTAATCTTCTGAATTGCGCTTTTTGAATCAGGGAAAATGATTGCATTCTTGATGGATTTTTTAATAATGACCCTTGGGCTTCGTGAATGGCGATAATCTCGGGTTACGGGTTGCAAAAAATCTGGTATTTGAGGAAAAATTGTGGTTTAATTGGGGAATGGTTATTCCATATCCAGTAGTATTTTGAGCTTTTGACGCATCTGTGAAAACGAAGGTATAATTTTGTCTAAATTTTCGGTAGATAATAAAATTTTTCTTTGATTAGTAGATCGTCGTTCTGTATACCAAGGTTTATAATTTTAAGATATGTAGGATTTCCTCACCTACTTCATAACAGGGAAAAAATTGGGGGCCTTTATAAATTTCTCGCAAATGCGGTAGGTAATATTGTAATGCCATTATTAAATAAAGGGGTTGGGGTTTCTACGTAGTCCTGGACTATCATTTAGGTGTTTATGACCTTTGAAAAGCAGTTCAAGAAAAGGGTGATTTTCTATGGTCTTTAGTTTGGCTAAAAACTTTGTGACCAGCAGTTTTCTTCTTTTTTTCTAGATCGACAGTCGATGCTTCAGCCAGTAGAGCTGCTCTTGGTGTAGATCTCTACATCCAAGCGATATTCTGAGCCCCTGGTAAAAAGAACATTGGTTGATTTAGTCCACTTTGGAAACTGGGTTTATTAGTATGGATCAAAGTCTAAATGTGATCTAACTAAGGCTTGAAAAATCATGAGCATCGTGCACTGATCTGCCCCACCAGACTCTACAAATAGCCTTTAAAACATGTAGGGCCTTTTTGGCCTTATTGGTAATGTAGTCGATATGTTTATCCCATTTAAGATGGTTTTGAAAAAAAAATTCCAAGGTATTTAATTTGTTTGAATTCAATGGTTTGGTTATTGATTAGAATAGGAGGTGGGTTATTATATCTTCTGCCTCTAGTAAACCAGATTGCTTCGCATTTTTCTGGTGCCAGAGATAATTCAATCTCTTTAGAGACTGCACAATTTTATTCAAAGATTCATTTATCTGGGTGGTCAAGCCTTCATGTTTGCCCCTCGGACAAAGATCCCAAATCATCGGCATAGCCCATTAGTGTTACATTCCCAAAATCTATATTGAAAATATCCATATATATATTAAAAAGTATGGTACTCAAGGGAGACCCTTGGGGAGACCCCTTGTATTAAGAACCGGGCCTAGAAAAGCTCCGTCATTCCCTCTAGTAATAACAGACGTGGGCAGAAACTTGGGATGGATTGTTTATTTCCACAGGAATTTTGTGTTTGTTAACTTATCATAAAGCTTATAAATATTTACATTATCATATGCTGATTTTATGTCTAGAAAGACGGCAATTACAGTCTCCGATGCGAGGGAAAGCGTTGAAGACGAAGAAGAAAGATATCAACATTATCATATATCCCATGACCCTTGCGAAAACCATGCAAGTGATCGTTAAACAAATTATTGTGTTCTAAATACCAATCCAAGCGATTCTTGATCATAATCTTCAAAGTCTTTCCACCGCACGAGGACAGGACAAATTGGCCTAAAAGCTCTTGGCAAATGTGGGTCTTTGTTGGGTTTTAAAATATTTATAATGATGAATTTTTTCCAGTCACTTGGTATAGTATTACCCAAAAGAAAGTCATTATAGGAATTTAACAATAGCTGTTTGGCTCTGAAAGGTAGATTTTAAGCATGAGATATGAAATATCATCCATACCTGCTGCTGATATTTTTTTATCTTTCAAGGCTGCTTCCAGTTCGTGTATGGTAAAAAGTTTGATGTTGGTATTATCGTCCCGAGTGATCATTTGGAAGTTAGGATCTATGTCAATAACAGACATATTACTAAGTATGGCTTGTCTAATTTTATCATCAAGTGTGTAATTATATTTTGCTCCAGAGTTAATGTTTGAGAATTTTTTAATTTTGTTCCATACATATGTAATGTTGGAGTTACGATTTAAGTACCACAAAAATTTTTAAATTTTTCACTCTTCTTTTTTCTAAGATTTTTCCTTGTTGTTGCTATAGCTTTTTTAGCTTTGATATAGTTTTCGATGTTGGGGTTGTTGTTAAATTCGAAAAGTGCCTGTTTCCTTAATCTTACCCATCCAGAACATTCCTCGTCCCACCAGGGGTTACCAATTTTCCGAGTTACACCACAGATTCTGCTTGGCATAGCTTCATCAGCCGCCGAGCACATGATTTGTATGAGATTATCATATCCATATGATGGAGAATCATTAGACATTTGAATTAGTACCTTGTCATAGTAGGCCTCCCAATCGGCGCGATGGAAGTTTCTCAAGTTGTATGAATTTGAAAAGACCCTCTTAAAGTGGTTGTCACCCCCAATACTGATATCAAGGCAAGTGGGAAGGTGGTCACTATTTCCACAATCTTCTATGGTGAACCATGTTGATCTTGAGGACAGCCTTTCACTCACTAAGGCCAAATCCACCGCACTGGATTTGTGGCCTGGTCCTGAAACAATGTATGTGATCCATCGTTCATAATTACCAATTCTCTATCTTGTACAAAGTCGGCTATAATTTTCCCAGACGTATTTCTGGGGCTTTCATCCCATATGGGGTGATGCCCATTTAAGTCTCCCATTATAACAATATCTTGGTTATCCAGACCCCTTATCATTTCTTCCAGTAATGTTCTATCCGTTATGGCGTTAGGACTAGCGTAAATGTTGATTAGCGTAAGGATTCCAATTTTAATTGTTAAATATTGTACAGTATTTGAATTAAATGACTTTACCTTGTTAAAACAAATATTTTTTGTAATGCATGTGGCTACACCACCACCTCGCCCATCTGTTTTATCCTGCCTTATAACATTAAAGGTGTTGAGGAAAAAATTTTGATTATCTTTAAGCCAAGTTTCATTAAGGAGAATAATGTCGGGCTTTTCTTTTACCACAAGGTTCACAAGGTTTTCCCGATTGGACCTTATACTTCTTATGTTCCACTGAATGATTTTAAGATTCAATTTATTATTAGTGAGAGTAGGCATACTTATTTGAGATTTTAAAATGTAGTGTTTAATAAAAAGTTGACGACCGTTTCCACATTAATGTTGTTAGGGTTAGATATGTTATTAAAATTTGCACTGGCACTAGTACTAGGCGTTGAATATTGACTTTGTTGTTTATTCAAAAATTGACTATTGTTTTCAAATTTGCTAGACCTTTCCAACCGAGAGTTTGGGTAAATTAAGTTTTCATTATGTAATTTTTATCGTATCCTTGGAGAATCACTCTTTTTTTTGGCAGGGTTAGTAGTTACGGCTTGTTGAAAGGATCTTTTAACCGAAGTATTTTTAATTGCTTGTAGGCGTCTTTGCGATGTTTCTATGATATCGTCAGAAGATCTTTGAGAAAAATTGATATTTTTTTTTGATTTTTAGGTTAGGTAAATTACTCGGGTTATAAACAAAATCATCTTTTGGAATATATTTTTCTTGCATGCTGCATTAGCTTCCATGAATGTAAGATTTTCAAAAGCCATTAATTCTTTGATATTTTTTGTCTGTTATATTCTGGGCATAATTTTGATGTCGACCTGTGGTCTTGTTTGCAAAAATAGCAGCATGTGGCACAATCAAATTCAACATTGTCTTCAAGATGCTTATGATCGCACAATTAAAACATCGTTCCTTACCCTTCATAAATTTTTTGTATGCCCATATCGTAAGCACTTGAAGCATTGAGTGACAAAGTATATAAGATTTCTATTTTGCACTCTAAGTTGAAAAACGATCGGCTCTAGGCAATTTTACGCCTCTAAAAGTAAAAAGTACAGTTCCGTAGGGGCATAGGTAGTGATTTTATCTATTATTACTTTTCTATTTAATCTTCTGACGCCTATTATTTCAACATCGCAATCCGTCGCGCAGTTCTTTAATAATTCCTCCTCTGATATATCGAGATCTATTCGCCTACCGATGCCCTTTGATGTGACAAAATTAAAAGGGATAAAAATTTTGTAACCCAATTCGAGCAATGCTTTATTGTTAACTAAAGCATTGGTAGCCTTGTATATCAAAAATTCAATTGAAATTCTATTCATGCCCTTGTTTGAAATTTTTTAACGTCTAAGAGATTTAAATTAAAAATATCCCTGGCTATTTTGATATTGTTAAATTTACCGATATCATATCCAACTTTTTCAGTGGATTCCAAGTATACAAAAAACGGACCCGTATCTGTGGGAGAATAAAAACCGGCTCTCTTATCTCGGTTTGTTTTGTTATGACGTTATTTTTAGGAGGTAAAGTGTTATTTATTGGGGTATTATTTATTGGTTTAATATTATTTGGTAAAACTTCGGTATTATTAGTATGCTTGGATATCGGGGGTCTCCCCCTTTGCCATCATGTTAGAACCCCAACAGAGCTATGCAAAAATGAAAAATAATAAAAAGAAAAAAAAATTGAAAATAATCGAAAAAACCAAATATAGTTCTAGCAAGATCAACAATGTAAGCAAAGCTACAATAAATTATATATGCTCAACTTACCCTGAAACAAAAACACAAGGTAGTTAGCAGGAGACAAATTCTTAGCTTCAGTCGGGTGCACGGAGCTAGGCAGAATGATGCCAAAGTTGTTGAAGATATTATATTTGCGGTTTTAGTTTGGTTAGCTGCGGATACTGTACTGGATCGCCATCCCCCTGGGCTTCAGCTGTAAAATATCTGTTCCGCTATTAATTAACTAACGTAGGTGCCGTTCTTCTGAAAGCATGATCTGTGTACGTTTCCACCTCAGAAAGTTTTAAAAAGCAAGCAATTACCCAAAACGTTGATTTCGAGTTTCTCCCAAACGATATTGAACAAAAAATCCCTTATTTTTATTCAATTTATGTCAGTTTTCATAAATAATCTACTTTTATAACTTTTTGTATCTGAAATTTCAATGAAAAATCTCTTTTCTAAAATATAAATGTGCGTAGTTTTAATTTTTAATAATTCGTTAGTACGACATGCCCCAGATACACCTATTATAAGCGTAACCTAAAATTATAAGAGAAAAAATGTTTCTGCTTGACCTTCGACTAGTGAGGTGTGGTCGATAAAAAAACTACATAGTTTTTTTCCGGGAAGGCGGTTGAAGGAGCCGTATCTGTGTATTTCCCGTCGGGGATCAAGGGAAAAACTCATCCTGCCATTCGGAATGTGGTGAAAGTGTAGTTTTTGAAGTGCAGAGTAATTCCTAAATCCTTTTTTCAAATCACACGTGGAACGTTGACCATATGGCGGTGTAGAGCACAGGCTCGTGAGGACAAAAAAGGATCTGACAGAAACCGGTTATATCTGGATTTTGTTGCTGCATTTCTCGACAACTGGTGCATTTAAAAAGCTTTATTATTTTGAAATAGTCGGGAGCTTCGATACGGTTTCGAGCCGGACGACATCGGAGTTTCAAGAAATATGTCTAGCCCCTCTCTTAACCCGATCTAACGGGGTGTAACCAATGTGGAAGGGTTGCTCCACCTCTTGCTAAGCTTTGGTGGGGTGAGGGCAGCTGGTGAATGCCTTAGCAGCAAAACCATCCGGGGTGTAACAGCCCTATTTGCAAGTCAAGTCAAGAAATAGAAATCTTATCTTGATAGAAAGAAACTCTTGTGGTGCTTTTGTTAGAAAACCCCCTATATTTTGTCTGGTAAAAAGAGCAGATTTCTTTGGCCTAAAGCCTATATTCTGGCGTTTAAAAAATGCAAGGAACTTGTAATTTTTTGATATATTTATCCTTTTTCTTAAATTCCGCATGGCCCGAATCATGCTGTAGATAGCCCAAAGACGTAGGCCTTCATAAGCCCACCGAACCAACAATGTACTGTCAAACTACTAGAGCAATTAAGGGTATACCTTAAAACTCTAGTGGGACTGTACCAATACCTCCTATACAAGAAAATAGGAGGTATTGACTGTACACGAGACACTGCGGATTGAAATATCACATGCACAAGATGGGCCTGTGTGAGCCACAATAGACCGATCGGTCGCGGTGGAAGGGTGTTATACCCACTCACTTTAAACCTACCTACCTACCTACACCAAAGAGTAAAGGGCTATTTTTGCTTTGCCGTGTCACTTGAATATGCCATCAAGACTGACGCAATAATAGCATTTTTTTTCCAAACACTAGTTTTCGTGTACCTGTGAGTTCTGGTGGGGTACCATTTTTAAAAGAATCTTCAATATTACTATGCGGCAACATTTCAGCTTTTTTCTTAACGCTTATTTGAAGGATCGAACAAGTAAATCAAAATTGTTTGAAGGTATGCGTCATTGCTACGGCCCTATTACTAGTACATGTTTGTACGGCGCAACCAGCATATTTTCGAAAGGTGTCAAAACAATAAATGGCATATTATGGCATTCTTACTACATTTGGAAAAATGAAATATCTAATTTTATGATAACGTTTGGTTGATTGGACAGTAATGACACACTTCCCTCATTGGTATGTAATATAATGTTAACCTATATTACCTAGCCTGTTATGAAAACAAAATGTCGAAAGTAAATTTGATTTCAAGCTTTATATACATATATTGTAGTATCACCCTAATACGTATGCAATATATTATTATTATAGATAACCTAACTTTAGATATGTAATCGCTAATCGAATTTATGGCAGGTTTACGCTAGCGCGCCCTAAACAAACAATAAGGCATGCGTATTTGAAATAAAGGACCAGTGCCAGACTTAGAAATTTTATCATTAATTAGTTTATATTCATAAAATATATTTTTTCTAATTTTGACATTTAAAGTGACACTTTTTAAAACTCATTGACATTGTCAAAAATCTTTGTTTTCATAACTAGTTACAAAAAGTAAAATTTTTCGCAACTGGTGATAAAAAGTACGATATTTGACAACGTCAATGAGTTTTAAAAAGTGTTTTATATAAATTAGAAAAAAATGTGTGAAACGCGTTGGGAAACACAATTTTTTATAACTTATATTTTTTTGCTCTGCTCGTTACGAAAAACCGGTTGCACAAATAACTTTTTTTTATATTTAGATACTGATTTTTTTTATTTTGCCTTTCTTAACATATAAAAATTATATTGGTAGTAATATAAATAATAGGGTAACAAAATAAATATTACCCAATTTTCTTGCAAAAAATAGGGGTCAAAAAAAGATAGGGTTTATTTAAAGACCCAGTCTTTGTACCGCCGTGAAACGGTTTGGAGACTGTTAGAATCGATTAAACGCATGAGTGTCTACTTTACACGGTTTTATGTCAGTTCAAAAACGACGAAGTTTAAACACTTTCTATATATTTAAAAGGTTTTGCTTTGTTTGGAGACCAGTAAAGGGATCGTGTAATAAACTGTTACCTATCGGTTAGGAATGGGTTTATTTGACTAGACTTGCATATGGCCGTACAATAAACGGTTTTTGGCGAAATTGAAACAAACTTATAAAACAGAAGGGAAAAAATGTTGGTACAAATAACGTTAACTCTTTTCCTGCTTAGACTTATGTTTTCGATAGCGATAATAAGATATTGCAAACATCTTAAATGTATTTATACAAAACGAAAATACATTTTCTAGAGACAACCTTGCCGTTTAGCAGTGCGAATAAGCGTGCGAGAGAGAAAAAAGAATCATAGTATAACCTTTTTCCCTGGCTCCACCATGTCGATTGATTGACGAGGAGGAGGCGGACCAATCAGCACGCAGAGTGGGGTATATATATTCCTTCCACCGCCCAATGAGCATGTAGCAGCGAGAGAGAAATATTATACCGCCATTCTTTTTCTCTTGCACATATGTTTGCTTTTCAAGCGAATCACCAAAAAACAGTTTATAAAGGGTTTTCCAATAAGAATGATATGATTTTGTTATGATGTAGTATACATGGTAATAAAGTTATACATGTCACTAGTTGTCTTTTATGTTTACTAAACTCTAACAAGTTATTATGGCTAAATACTCGCTCCAAAAACGTCTGGTTATTCTCCAAAAATTTTACAAAAATGGTCCTTCTTTTGTGGACACTTTTCGCACACTTCGCGGAAACTTTGGTCTAAATAATTGCCCTTCTGTGCTTGCCATTCGTCGCATCGTTGAGAAATTTAAAAGTAATTATACTCTTCATGATGTAAAAACTCCAGTAAGACGCCGAAATGCCAGAACTGTTGAGAAGGTTGCTGCTGTAAGGGGATACTGTTGCAGAAGAACCAAATTTATCAATTCCTCGTCGTGCTCAAAAGTTAGGACTTGAAAAAACAACAACTTGGCGAATTTTGCAAAAGATTTAAATTTTTACCCGTGTAAGATTGTTTTGACCCAAGACTTAAGCCACTGGACCATCGTCGGTGTCGCGAATTTGCTGCTTGCAGTTTAGAACAACTTGAACGGGATCACAATTTTGCCGAAAAAAATATCTTTTCAGATGAAGCTCATTTTGGTTAAGTGGATACGTAAATTAGCAAAATTGGCGTTTTTGGTGTCAAAACAATCCACAATAGATCCACGAGAAGCCTTTGCATCCCCTAAGGGTAACTGTAAGGTGTGGTTTATGGCATGGTGGTATCGTTGGACTATTTTTTCTTCCAAAATGAGGTTGGAGATTCCGCTACAGTGAATATTGACAAGTTTTTTTATAGCCAAATTTGGATGTGCTTGTTTTAGAAGATATGTGGTGCCAGCAAGACGCCGCTATATGTCACACTGCTCATGAAACTGTCGCCATACTACAAGAAAAGTTTGGTGAAAGGATAATTTCAAGAAATGCAACTGTTGCCTGGCCACCAAGAAGCTATGATTTGACTCCTTTAGATTACTTTTTGTGGGCTTGTTTAAAATCTAAGGTTTGTGCAAACAGGCCACAAACCCTTGACGCGTTGAGATCGAACATTGAACGCTGCATTGGTGAGATTACGCCCGATTTATCGCACAAAGTCTTCGAAAATTGGATTCGTCGAATTCAATCTTATTACCAAAGCCGAGGTGGACATTTAAACGACCTGTTATTTAAAACATAAATTTTATCGATTGTACTTTAACATAATATAAAACGTGTGGTTTTATCTGAAATCATTTCTATTTTATTTAATTATATAATCATATCGTTCTTATTGGAAAACCCTTTACATTTTTTACTAACAAAAGGAATGTATAAATGCTACTACTAAACACAAAATAAGTCAATAAAACAGTAAAACTTATTTAGAATCTATAATTATATAGAAATTTTATCACAAATCACAAAATAGGTGAGGATAAAAAGTAAAAAATCTCACACAAGCGGCCAGTACGGAACACAACGGAACGACAAACGTGTAAATAAAATCGGTCTGCCGGTCCGTTCTGCGCATGATTTAAGACCCCAAACCATGACTACTACCACAGCGCATGGACACATTTTTTCGTCCATAAAATCTAACTTTTAAACTGCGCATCTGTTACCCTTTGCCGGTCCATATGAAGGACAGTGATTATTAGTTATAGCAATCATTGACATTAGGAACGGGATTCGAAGCTTAGATGAACATAAGGCTTAACTCAAGGTGTTAGCATACCGTGCTGATAAGTGAATGACATCCTGTGCCTTAAACAGGTGTCTCCCACGGTGCCTCTGAGATACAGGGCGACCTCTCAGAGTATCCAGCCTTACTGCGGTAATTAGGGGCTCTGCCGTGCTGGATTATTACTTCCCTAGCTCCAAACAAAAAGCGGACAGAACCGCTTTCATAGGAAAAAAGTGACAGAGGTGCGCTGACCGAAACGAGAGGTGCCACCCAAGGTCACAAGCAGACAAACGTGCGGCGACCGAAATGGGTAAATCCGTTTCGAAAGGTGCCTCTGAAGTCACCGGCGCCTGTTTCACGGGGAAGGGCTAATCCATCCCGAACAAATAGATGCTTAGGAAGGGATCCCTGAATCCAAACAGAAGGCGGACAGAACCGCCTTTATAGGGAAAAGGGTTCCCTCGCTTTAAACAGAAAGCGGATAGGACCGTTTTCATAGGGTAAGGCCGGAGATGCGGCCTCAGAAGGATTATCTGGTTCCTGTAAAAAGGACCTGGTAGCGACCCACATCATTAGACCGGGATAGCAGGGTATGTCGTATCTAATCGTCTGCTCGTCATACTCTCCAGGAGATAGGGACACCAGAACACATCAGATCACATATTGTGCTCGTGTCCGGTAGCGACCGAGTAAGAGGAGATGTAAGAACTCTCCCAATCTGATATCGGATTAATTAGAGTCTGATCCTATTGGGAGAAATATAAAAAGGTGTGAGCCACAATAGACCGAGCAGTCGCAGTGGAGGGCGTAAAAAGTCCACTCACTTCAAACCTCAACCTCAATCATAGACATAGCCATATCTATTAAGACAGACTAATAGAATCAAAAAACATACTTTTTGTAACGTAGGAACACTAAACCGTAATTTATAAAAAATTTTGAAGTATACTTCTATTTTTTTTATTTCATTATTGTAACGAAACACTCCTAAAAAATTCTTTCCCAAATTTATTTTGTACCGTTTTAGTTAGTTTAGCATTTTCTTTCTCTTTAATTACTGTTGAAGCCAATGGGCTAACTCTAAGGCAAAACATGTCTTTACATGTAATGCATTTTTAATTAAAATTTATTGTATTTTTTTATTTAGTGTTGTTTGTTAGTACTTTATTTAATCCGTTAGCTTTTTATATAGAAATTAAATAGCTGCTTATTGGACTAAAACGAAAAAAAAAAAATGATTTGCTACAAAATATTAAAAATAAAAACTGTTTTACCTTTACTGGTGTCAGAAATTGATGAACTGTTAGGGCACAAGGTTTCAAAGCTGATGAACTCTCTGGCATGTGAAGCTAAAATTGGAAATATTAAAAAGCAAATCTGGAGTTTGTTTCAGCAGACAGTTCTTTATTTATTATTATTATTTTTAAATTATTCTATGTACAAAGCGTCAAGAATTAGGTTTTAAAAAATAAATATGCAGCTTGGCAAGATCTCAAAGTTGCTTGCTGAGTATTATGTTAATATCGTGCATTTTTAATTTGCTTTTAGTTTTTTATCTTATCATATTTAAAAGCTTTAATCTAATATATAGAAACACTTTTTTAACCACTATTTAATTATGCATTTACCTTTATTTAAGGTTGATACTTTGAAAGATAAATACAACATAAGTTGTATAATCATAATTTTGCTTTTAAATTAGAATATAGTAGACTCTTGATGTAGTGAACACGGCCTATAGTGAACTACTCCAAATAGTGAACACCAAAATATTTACATTATGTATTTTATACAATGAACAACTAGCCGCTTGAAATAGTAAACCTATTGTTTTTAACAAGCTAAGACAAGAAAACAATTATAAAACTTTTATTCGTTTTTTGTTTGGTCACTTGGCATTAGTTGTACCGAGTGTCCAAAAAAGAAAGGACGCCGCCGTATCTCAGAAAATGTTTATCGCACATCGTTGGGAAAAAATATTTTTGGTGAAAGTGGTCAAGAGAAATAGCTGGAAACTATTTTCAAGTTTCTAGAATGGAAAAGGTTCTATACAAATGGTTTTTCAAGCAAAGAGAAAACATATTCCTGTCAGTGCTTTAATGATCTAAGAAAAATCAAGAGTTCACATAATAAATACTAAGAACCTTTAATTTTTCATGCAAGTAGTGGAAGGTTGCAGAGATACAACAAACGTTTTGTAATTCAATATATAAAAATCTTCGAAGAAAAGCTGTCATCTGCAACTGAGGTGGTTAATACATTCAAACAAACATTGCTTCCGAAAATAAATGAACTTCAGCGATCAAAGCAGCAACTTCAAAAAAACATATGTGGACCTAAAGTAAAGAGAGCACTAGGAAGAAAAATAGAAAAGCTTGCTTATACAAATGCGACAGGTGATCATAAGGTAATGGTCCAAATGGGGTTGACAAAAACATTAACAAACAAACAACAACATTAAAAAAAAAACAAACTTTAAACTGATGTTAGTGTGTTAAAAAACAGTTTTTTGTGAATAAGGTCTATAAAGTTCCGTTTATTTTGAGAAACAATGTTATTTTATTAAAATTTCGCAACAGTGAAAAAATCAAAATAGTGAACTGGGCGTGCATTAATTAGTAAGAGTCTACTGTATTTTTTTTTAATTTAGATTGTCTATTCCTATTTTCTAGAGTATTTATTTAGACAATATTCTCACCCACAACATGGAATATCAAAAAATGCTCCCATATATTGTGCAGCCCAAAAAAGTAGCATTTTTTTTCCCGTCCATTTTCCTAATAGGAACACTCCTAGAGTTACACGGATTAACGTGAGCCCCAGAAATGTGACCAAAAGCCTAAAACAAATAAAAATATATTTAACAATTTTTTATTTATTGGGTCTATCGCTGATTTTTATGTAGCTGATAATATGCATCTAAAATTCCAAACTTTGTTTTTAAATTATAATGCCTTTAGTTACTTTAAAACACACACACATTCCTAAAATTATCTCTTCTTAATACTAATTACAACCACACTACAGAATTAACTTATTTTTACAATTATTATTTAATCATTTCAAAAAAGCAACTTAAAAATTATAAAGATATGTGTAACTATCTAAGTAAGCATGCTTTTAATCTTTTATAAAAGGCGCCCTGATATAAGGTGCATACAACCTCTTACACATGTCTGTATTATTGTTAAACCAATTATAACCAAATAAAATTGCTTTTTACCCAGGGGTAGATTTACGCCAAGGCTGAGTATCTGAAGCCTAGGGCGGCAAATATTATGGGCGGCAAATTTACAAAAGATAAAAACTTTAACGATATTAACTATTGAACCAAACGTAACAAGTAGCACTAATTTTAATGATATAATTAGTGATTTTGCTGAAAAAAGTTCAAAAAATGTAAGTATAGGGTTTTATTTATAGTTAAAAAATACATAGTTCAAAAAAAAAACTTATT
>JAHBCN010007479.1:0-43306 GCA_019359885.1 Listronotus oregonensis | reverse complement strand
CTATCTCTTCATTGGTGCTCACAAAAAAAAACAAAAAATGCAAAAAATCAGACCGTCTAACCCCCAAAAAATAAATTGAAGAAAAAACATTAGTGGTTAGTTGTACTGTAATGTAGAATAAAAGAATTGACACTATACAGGAGGTATCATAAAACTAACCACAACAACCCAACCCATTTAAAATACTTTTATCTACATATTATATTTAATAAAAATCAGTTTTTATCTGGTGGCAGATAGATGAAGGTCGTCCCTAATTTGAATCTTGGACTATATTGAAATATAAAAATTAACCCCCTTTTTGAGTTATATATTATATCACACATTTTTTCAACTTAAATACTCAGAAAGAATATTTTTTATTTATTAACGAAGACATAAATGTGTCCTATTCAAAATAAAAAATGGAATAATTCTACAATACAATTTTTGTTACATTTATATCAAGTCATAAATAAAAATTGATATACAGTTACTTAAAATATCTTTTTTGTATAACAAAACCATAGAATTTAATAATAAAGGTTTCAAAAAGATTTTTTATTTTAACATAACTATGACACTACATATTTATGCGAGTTTATCCTAAATAGTTTTAATTATACCAGGCAAAAACCTTTCTCTTTTAAGAGGCTCCAGCCCCCTCACGAAGAGTTATTAAGGTCATCTTTATAAAAACTTACCCTCTAATTTCGAGATAACCTGTATATGAGGACAATTATTTTGACATCGTTTTATTATACACTCTGTATATGGTATAATTATCTCATCTGTGAAGTGAATCCAATCCAATTATTCAATTATCCAGCTGAATTATGCAATGTTTATTCTACATTAAAGCAATAATAATATAACTAGTCCACACGATTACTTTAAACATAGTAATCCAGTGAATCTGTTTGTTTATATGTTAAATATTAATATGAAATTACTTATGCAGATTTACCTATTTAATTATACTGCATACATCGTTTTTGTACCATGATGGTTGATGTCTGTTATTTTAATGTCATCCTGTACTTATTGGTACGCATACTATATAAGTAGGATATTATCTATAGCAACTTTATACTCCTTTTCAACCCAAAAACATGGGTAAAGAAGAAAACATCAGAATTATTTTTGGTAATTATTTAGATGTATGGCTCGATTTTTTTTTGGGATGTAAAATCAATATGATTTTTTTGAGTGGTCAAATATTTTTATTCTTAAAGTTCATTAAAAATAGAATAATTAAAAAAACAATAATATCAACTTCTTAATTTTTTTTTATTATTTAAAAAATCCAAAAATTGTAATTTTTAAAATTATTTGTCTTTACACGCAGAATATAAAACGAATCACTAGAAATTTACATGAACTATTGGAGAAAAAGTTGTAAAATACCAATTTTTTTATTTTCAAAATAAATTTTAATACCGATTTTTTTTGGATTTTGTCATTGGATTGGATGTCAATATCTAATTTTCTAATTTTTATGATTAAAAATAGGTGTACACACCTAAACAATTACCTTATTTCTTAATATGTGGTTGTTTAATTAATTTGGTCATTCGATAAAAAATACTTTTTATGATTTTAAATAAATATTATTTAATATTATCTCTCTGGATGCAGACGACAAATGTCGCAAATGAGTCTCGATTACTTGTTTTGCTTTATATTCTTGAGTAATATCAAGGAAGTTTAAAGATGTATGGAAGCCCAATACTGTAGAACAAAATTGTCCAGGCGTGCAGGGCAGCGGGAATCGGGGGATTGGCCCCGCGGAGTTTGCGCAATGAATAGTAGGTCAGAGCCGGACTTTCATAATTTTTTGTTACTATCTATAAAGTTGTCATCATCAAATGTCAAATTCAAGCATTCACTGTTTTTTTTTATTTATTGCACAAAATTGTTGGTTAATAAACGATACTGCCATAGAATATTTAAATTATTGTGTAATATTGGATTTTATATCATCTGATATAATAAGGAAAGAATAGATGGCGCCACTTTACAGCCTTCTATTTAAATGGTCGATATTTTTGGGAGTTTTGTATTTTTACCAAAAATCTTTGTAAATAAATAAAAACACGATATTTTAAAAATAAATTTCAAACATTGTATGATAGTTTCATGTACTTATCACCAATTTTGTGATAAAAGAAGGGCAAGATAGTGTACATGAGTTTAATCTAATCCTAAGATTGTGGTTGTACATTAAAAAGTGAAATTTTTTATAACTGCTTTTTAGGGATATACTTTTCACTAATAACAAACATTCATGAGACAGAATAACAGTGGTTAAAAATGTTTAGTAACCTTTGGTACCTAGGTATCCATTGTAACAGTATCCGTTAAATATTATGTGTCTACAGTATGTCGAGCTTAAAAAGTTGATAATGTAAGTTTAAAAAACCAAAAATCCAATTTCTTTTTAAACAAATACAGAAAAAGCAAAAAGGAACTTTAACATAAAATTGTACTAAAATTTGCCTGGACTGTCCAGTAATTAATAATTTTGATCCTTTAAAAGAATGTACAAAATTATTAAATGAAATAAAAGTACCTAAATGTAAACCTTATTTATTTTTAATAATCCACAGAAATACACAAACATTGTGGAAATCATCTAAAAGACAGTTAAGATTGCCTTACTTTTCTCACTGCTATTTCCTATGAAATTTTCATTTTCTTTAATTCATAATTGATATAATATTATTTATTCGGTTACCTTAAGTTACGTCTCATAAGAAGCACCTAATTTAAATAAAAGAAATACTTACCTAAAGTAAAAAATGCCGGGTATGTTACCCTTAGATTTGCAAGACAAAACCATACAACCTCTAGTCATTTTGTTACAATATTATAAGTAACAAACAATAAACACAAAATTATAGTCACAATTTAATAAACACTAATCACTAAAATAAGAAGGTTTTTATCAATCCAAAAAAACTTGTGCATCCACAAAATATAATCACACAAAGCAAAACAATCGAAACTAATACGGCTCTCATAAAAGTATAATGTGTTGCCTAACTACACACTGATTTATCAGTGTGTAAGTAGGCAACACATTAAATTATTTCGTGGAATTCTGTTATTGCGCAGAATCGGCGGGGCCAACTCTGACAGTTATTTTCATACTGGGCTGGACATTTTTTGATCGAATGGGCCAAAGCATTGGGCTTCCATACACCTTTAAACTTCCTTGAGTAATATGCGAGTCTTAATCTCGAATTCGAAATTTTGTCGAATGGAAAAACTCGGCAACGGTGTTAATGTAAGTAACTGAACGGTAAAAAGCTCTTAAAAAAACAAAGAGTAAACATAACCTATAAAATTTTATTCGTTTACCGGTGATTTTCTAAATTTGTGTATTTCAAAATCGAGTGTAATTTTTAAATAGAATAAAATGAACTGTTATAAAAGAAAGATAAAAAAAATATTGTAGTGGATCTCAGGAATATAAACTAGTTGAATTGATCAGAGTAGATATAAATCCCTTAGGGGAAACCTTTCTTCATCCTTGCTACCAAAAAAATTATTATTGCTTTAAAAAAATTCCAGACTAGGAGAAAACCCGAAAGCTATGGCGAAATAATAAAATATAATACCCCTAATACTCTATAGACAATAGTATCCCAGATAAAAAAGACCAGGGGTGGAACTATGTTCATGCCAACAAGCGACAAAAATTCGTCATTGTCGCTTAACGCACTACGTTCAAATTTTCCATCGCCATTGGACGACAAAACCCCACTTATTCCGTCGCTTTGCAGCGACAACTCTGGAGGTGTCGTCTGCTTAAGTTAGACAAGGACGGAATGTTTTTAAATTGTTTATTTTCATTTTTTTTACGAATTTACTTAACCTAATTAAACAGTGAACTGTGCTTTTATAGTTTTTTTTTTCATTTAAATTTCCAAATCCCAAGGAATTTAGTTGATTGGTTAATATTTCCCAACATTGTTTTAAGTTTTGGTGCCCTGCAAGGCCCACCCAACTGTTTGTTATTATACCTTGATGTTTCTCAGCAAAATTTAAAATAACTTCGTGATGCTCTGTAGACAGGCGCATTTCGTTAATGTTATTATATGAAATGATAAAGATTTTGTTTAATGTTTAAAAATAAAACAAAAACTTAATAAAAACGTAGGTTATAATTTAAAATTTTTAGCAGTTTCGCAGTAGCAACAAATGTAAAAAATTAAATTCTCTGTTATTTTTTGACAGAACATCGATTTCAACGCAAAAACCCGAACGAACTTTCCACATATGAACATAGTCCTAATTTCGATAAACGTCGCAAGCGATGTCGCCAATTTTCGATCGCTTACTGGCATGAACATAGTTCCACCCCAGAGACGAAACATAGCGTGGCGGCACGGTCAGCGTCCCCCACTAAAATGGTCCGCTCAACGGCGGATCATTTAGTACGGGAGCCGTTTCTCGCGTGCGTTGAACTGTTTAGTTTACTAGTTACTGTGAAACGAGGCTAGTGCGGGCGTAAAAGTCAGTTTTAATATATTTATTATTTTCGACTTTTATAACATGACAGGTTATAAGTGCATATGTAGATGCTGTACATCTAATAATAAAAAAATAACTTTTTTTCGCTTCCAAGTGACTCTATAAGGTAAATTCGATTTATTTATTCAGATTCAAAAATCACAATAGACATTTTTTAGACGTGAAGCTTGGCTTCGTGCTGCTATAATAATCACACTTTCAAATTATAATGCGCTTAAAATTGTCAGAACTTTAAAAAAAAAATTAATTATGAATATTGTAAGGGTGATTAATTGAGAATTTGAATATTTCAACATTGGTATTTCTATCATAATACGCGTTGTAAGATTTGAATATTACAATATTGGTATTTCTACTATTATATGATTTATTGGAGATATTCTAGTGTAAATAAAAAAAATCCTGATGTGCCTAAGTTACTATTTGGACGCTTGAAGAAAAAATATACAGGGTGCCCGAGAAGTCTGGACTGGGTCAAATATCTCGAGAACGAAAGGTTGGATTTCCAAGATTGCAACTAAACTTTGTTTTTGACACAATTGTCTATCTAATTCTTATGTCAAAAACCACCCTCGCCCCTCTTAAGGGGGTGAACGTAAAATTCTGTGTCTGGCCTCCAATTTTCACCCCCAACCCCCTCCACCCCTTCACAGGGGATGAAAAAAAACGAAAAAAAAGATAAAAAAATAAAACTAAAACTGAACAGTTTAAATATTTAATTAAATCCGCAATGAAAATAGACATGTAACCCCACCTCAAATTTCAACCCCAACCCTCGCCACACCCCCTCAGGGGATGAAACAAATTAATAAAACAAAATTGAAACTGAACCTTCTAAATTCTTAATTAAATCCGTAATAAAATAAACATTTTTTTATTGCAATATTATTTTCTTAATTTTTGTCATCCCCCATCCCCCATGAAAGGGTGGCAAGGTTTGAAGGGTAAAATTTTAGATCGGGTCACATATTTTTCTGACATGTTTATTTTAATTATGGATTTAATAAAGAATTTAAAATGTTCAGTTTCATTTTTGTTTAAATAATTTTTGTTATCCCCTGTGGAGGGGTGGCGAGGGTTGGGGTGAAATTTGAGATTGGGTAACATGTTTTTGTACATGTTTATTTTTATTGCGGATTTAATTAAATATTTAAACTGTTCAGTTTTAGTTTTATTTTTTTAACTTTTTTTTTTCGTTTTTTTCATCCCCTGTGAAGGGGTGGCGTGGGTTGGGGGGTGAAAATTGGAGGCCAAACACATAATTTTTTGAGGAATCCGAAAATGCAAAAAAAATAGGGGTTTCTATTTAAAATTATAAAACCACCCTTACGTTCACCCCCTTAAGAGGAGTGGGGGTGGTTTTTGACATCAGACGATTGTGTCAAAAACAAAGTTCAGTTGCAATCTTGGAAATCCAACCTTTCGTTCTCGAGATATTTGACCCAGTCCAGACTTTTCGGACACTCTGTATTTTAATATTAAACCCAAATACATATTCCAATACTGAAGCTTAAAAATAGTCATTATTAATTTGCATACCTTTTAATTTTGACAGATTCGTGCAATACGTTCCTGTCCTTAAAAATAAAAAGTCTGATTTTCAGTAGTGCAGGTAGCCGCTGCCCGTTAAAAGAATGCCTCTGGCTATAGCGATGCCTTTGTGTGTTGCTCGAGTCAAAAACTTCAATCGAGCCGACCCGGCTTTCACATCTGGTTTTAGTTAAATCTGTGGTATTACTAAGTATAGAAGATTTTTATATATGTACGGGGTGTCCGGTTTTAAATGTAACCCCTCATTAACTTTTTTATTTGACGTTTAGGAAAAACGAAACAAAAAATTCGTTAATTCGTTCGAGAGAAATCATCGTCACAAAATTTTAAAAAGTTTTTATTTTATATTTGAATCACTTCACATCTTTTAAAAATTTTGAGCAAACCCAGGGGTCTTTCTTGTATGTCCAGGAAGTTCCTCGTGAAAATTAAAAGCATCGGACACCCCCACCAAGACTCACTCCGGATGATTATACCGATATTTTTAGTTTTTTTAATATTTGGACCACTTTACACCTTTCAGAAATACTGCGCAAAATTTAGAAAGCACTTTGTGTCATCAGAAAAATTCCCGTGAAAGTTAAAAGCATCGGATGCTTCCCAAGACTGATCAAAAATTATTATACTAATATGTTTGGGTTTTTCTTATATTTGGACTATTTCACATCTTTCAAAAATTCTGAGCAAAATTTAGGAGGCTTTCTCATGTCACTAGAAAAATTACCCGTGAAAATTTGTAAATTTGAAATTAGCGGGAAGTTGCAGATAAATCAACTGACTTATTTATAGCATTAAATTTAGTACATATAAATAGGTGAAATACATTGGGTGTTTTTCAATTACCGCACAAAAGCGCATTATGCGGCACAATGCTCAGCACTTTTTTTACGTAAGTGCTCTTATCGAGTCATAATCGGGCTTCGGATAACTTTTTTGCTTTCTGAGAGAACAAAAAGTTATCCGAAGCCCGATTATGCCTCGATAAGACTACGTAAACAAGTGCTGAGCATTGTGCCGTCATATTCGTTTTGTGCGGTAATTGAAAAAAATCCTTCCAAAAACAGTTTTTTTAATGGTCATGAATTTAAAGGTAACTATATGCTGAGGTTATGATGACATATGATAGAAGAATAGAGACACGTTGTCTCACGCGTTAAAGGCGCACTTGCCGCGAGACACTACTGTGTCTCTAGACCTGTGAATTTTGCAGCTGTTCATTTACAAAATTTGAGACACGAGAATTTTTTGTTGCAACGTGTATAATAATTCTAAACATAATCTTAATAATGAAAAAAGTTATTTTATTTATCACAATCATAATATAAAGATGATTTTAACTCAAATGCATTTTTTAAACCAACTTCGCTACTCCAGAAAATTTGCCGCCCTGGGTATTCCAGGAGTGCACCTAGAGTAAATCCGCTACTGTGTGGGGGGCAGTCATTTGTTTTAATGTTTCTTTTAATAGGCAATTATGAAATTCAAAATATTCGTCACCGGCGTGTTTACGTTTGCAATAAACGCAGGTTTACTAAAACTGAAGATCTTATCTTTAAATTCTTTACCGCGTGTTTATTACCGAAATTTGAATACCAAATTTTAGCTGTAAAAACTTTCCTCTACAATTTGCATTTATCCTTCTGCATTTTGCCTACCCATCTAAATTTTACGAGATAAGACGGAACTTTTTCGACGTAGGCACCTTACATGGTGCAGTCAGACTACAAAAGCAATAAATAAGAATATAACAGAACCAACGTATTTGGTAATACGAGTTTGCCAGTTAACACAAAAACATGGTTTTATAATCTCGGTAGCAGTTACGGTCAGTTGGTCGTTTTTCATCCTAAATTTGCAACATTAAGTTCACTTTCCGGCTGTGTTTTGTGTGAATTAAGACCAGCTTAAAATGGACTAGTTAACTAGAACAACTTTATTTAGATTGACGAATTTAAATGTAACGTATGGATTACATAGGTAGAACCAGATGTATGGGAAAATGTTATAAAATGTGTCATTTACAACATTACATATGGTATCGTTGATATGGTATAGTCTGTCTCAAAGTATATCGTTATGGCTTTTGACGGACCATACCCCAATAAACCTTTAACGATTTTATTACCTATTGTTATTAGGTAAACCCATTTGTTCATAATAGCAGGGTGTCCAGATATTTCTTGAGTATTAACCATTAGGCGTATAAATATTTTGACTAATATTTTAGTGGCTGTGTTGAATAACCGTTATTACTGTGCGTTTCGAAAAAGTTGTTTTACGAGAATATAACTATGTCGCGTCGACATCATTTGTCATTAGATGCAAAACAGGTTGTGAAAAATGTTTATGAAACTTTAATCTGTAGAGGTCTAATTAAACAAAAAGTTTTAAAAGAAACCCGTCTACTTACAAAAACTCCAATATCATCGATAAGGGATTTTATTATTAGTGAAGAATTGAACAAAAGAAAAAAACGTAGGGATTTTCAATCTCACCGTATAAACAATAGTGATCAGGACCTAATAAGAAGGAAAATATATTGTGTTTGTGAAAGCGGAGTTATTCCTACATTGGATAAACTGAAAAAAAAAACTAGACGAAGACGAAACCAATATAAATATTAGCCGTGCCACCCTCCACAGAGTTGTTTGTAAAAAGGGATTTAAATACCGCAAAATAGACAAAAGACAAGTAGTAATGGAATCGCACAGATTACGCACTTGGAGATTTAATTACCTTCAAGAAATTAAAAGATATAGGTTAGAAAACAAATCCATAATTTACCTTGATGAGACATGGTTCGATACACACGACACAGTATCCAAAGGATGGGTTGATTCCGGTCAAAACTGTCAGACGAAAGCACCTTTAAATAAAGGAAAACGCATTACCATAATACATGCTGGTTCAGAAGATGGATTTGTCCCAAACTGCTTGCTGTTGTCTGCAAAGAATATTAAGGATTCTAGCTTGGGTTATCATGAGGATACAAGTGCACAACTTTTTAAAAACTGGTTTCAAAATTATCTTTAAAAAAAAATTTCAAACAACAGTGTTATTGTCGTGGATAACGCAAGCTACGACAGCCGTCTGCTACACAAAGCACCAGCTTTATCAAGTTCAAAGACTGAAATCCAGGAATATTTGTTAGAAAATGATATTTTGAATTCAATTACAAAAAAAACGCAACTTTTAAAAGTCCTAAATTCATATGCAATTAAAAAACAATATGTATGTGATAATTTGGCTGAACAGGCTGGGCATGCTGTCTTACGGCTTCCTCCGTATCACTGTATGTTTAACCCCATGGAGCATTTGTGGAACCAAGTAAAATCAAAGATCAGAGCAGAAAATGTTACACCTACTTTAAGTCCCAGTGTTATAAATTTAATAAAAAATTTAATTACTAACATACCAGTTTTGGCTGCAGCAATACAATTTCCGGTTTGTACATCCCGGAAATTACGGCGGAATTTTACAAATAATTTTTGCAAGCGAATGCAAAAAACCGCATTCCGATGCGACCTGCGGAAAAAAAATCGAGAATTTTTTTGCCTTATTGCCTTGACTAAATAATAATTTTCCATATGTAGTAAGAAAGGAACTAAAGTTAATTAAAAGAGTGAATTAGTCATTAAGAAAGGACATTAAAGAAACAATAATTACAATTTTTTACGGGACTTTTTAATAGCAAAATCATTTATAATATCATCATAGTTTATGGTGTTCATTATCTCTGCTTTATACAGAGAAGAGCCGAAGAATTCTTTTTTTTAGACAGTGAAGACCTTTGATAATTTTTTACACGTTTTAAACAGGAAAAACTTCTTCCCCCGAACAATTCGTAGGGTAAACATTAGATAGAGATTGATTCCTCGAAAATGTTGAGAGACTGAGTAGTGAATTTGATCTAGGCTTCACTGCACTGAAATTAAGTGAGCTTCTTCTAAAATCTGCCGCCCCCAGGCCACGGACTATATGGCCTATTGACAAATCCAGGACTGGTATTGTTTCATCAAAAATATAGAGCTAACGTCAAAACCTTTAAAATGAGCCTCGCAAAAAAGATTTTCATAAAAATTTGACAGATTCATAATATCATAATAAATCATTATGACTGTTTTTTTTCAGTGTACCATGCTTTAAACAAAATTATTTGATTTATAGACAGTTAGCAGCCATCCATTGTCAACATTCATTTAGTGTATGACTTGAATACAAATTTACTTTTAAATAATTTTTTATGACAAGCTTACTGCTTAATTGTCGATTAAAGGTGTGAAATGCCTTCTTTACTGTTGTGTACTTGCAGTAATAGGGTATCTTTGTGTGTTAAGTTAATAATAAAAATGTTATAAGATAGAAAGTATGCCAGTAATATCAATCGCATTTAAATGAAAATACCAATAGAACTTTTTTGCCGTAGTTTCTGTGACTAGAATTGATACACCTATAATTAAGGAAGTACTTTATATGTACTCAATGAACGAAATTTCCATGCGTGATTTGGGTGTGTGCGTAGATTCTTACGCAAAACTTTACGTCCCCATCGATGATTGTTATCGATCAAGTTTACGTCTGACGAAAAGCACAAATCTTTTTCCCAGAGGATGGGCTGAAGGAATTGAAATGAAAAGAATTGGGTACATTCACGTTTTTTGAAAAACCTATGAAACGATAGCATATATGCACATAAATCGTATAGTCTCTCTTAAAAAAAATAAAAACATATTTCAAGCAAAAACTATCCTTTAAAATTCAAACGCCAAGAATTGGCGCCAAAAAAAGCTTTTCGAAGGTCACTGCTGCCTGACGTCACAGCGCATATAAACAGTAAAGCGTTATTCGTGTGTTTCTAATACGTTGTCACCTTTTAAGCGAGGTTTAATTTTATTACGGCATTACTTACGTGGCTACAGTCGAAAAAATTTAAGTTCCTGTTAATATCAAGAAACATTTACAGCTGTTTGAATGAGTAATATGTACAAATCACAAAATAAATGGTGTTTTGTGCCTCTTTGCACGAGCACATCTGTGAGTACACCAAATAAAATTTTTGTATATGTGCCTTGGGGGATTATAAGCGTAAAAAACGATGGTTTACAGCCGCAAGATGTGATATCCAAAATCAAAAAGTGAATTTTTCTGTTTTGAAGACCACTTTAATGTAACTTAGAAATTAGGTTATAATTAACAAATACATAAATACCTACATAAATATATTTTTTCTAATTTGGATTAAACATCAAGTATTGTAAAAATATGTTTAATTTTATTTAACACATAAAATAAATACTTACAATGCTGCTTTTGCACCTCTGATTTCTGCTGAATTAAAACGTTCGTCATTTTTAATGTAATCCATCACTATAAACATATCCACAGATGCTAAACTGTTTGTGGAAGCCTCGACAAATCCTTCGTTAGGCAAAATGAATGAAAAACACTTTATTTAGCAACGCAAAATAAAACAAAATACTAGTTATGTCGGGATTTACCGCAGCACAACTGGAAACAGAGAAAATCGATACGTAAACAATCTGTGTTTATATGCGATGTGACGTCATGAGTCTTTTTGCAGTCCCTTTAAACTAATCCGTTTTACCTATGTTTCCATATGTTAAATGTTCGGTACTGGCTTTTTTATACGGACTTGTGAGATTCTAAAATTGACCTGGGGATTCGTCCTTAGAAATTTATGTGTATTTTGCTTTGTTTAAAATATATGGATAATACCAATTATTGATATTACTGTTAATTGTCAGAGCTGTGGGTAATTGAATTTAAATAATGGAAAAATCTTATTCAATTACAACTAAGTAATTGAATTATTTTAATTTAATTACTTTCCGGAAAAGGTAATTGTATTTGGATTATCAATTAATAGGATAATGTAATCGGAATTGGTAATTGATTTTCACGAATCCCAAGAAATTCAATTACTTAGAAAGTAATTCGATTACTTATAAAGTAATCGAATTACTTAAAAATTAATTTAATTACCTAATAATTAATTGAATTACTACGAAATTAATTATTCATTATGGAAAAATGTAAGGAATTTTTGCCAACCAGAAAATCTTGAAACACGGCGACGCTTTGAATGAATGAATTACCAATTTACTATTTTACTACGAATTCACATCGTTTTGATATTTTTTCTTTGTGAAAAAACCTGTTAATGTTTGAGGTAGGATAAAAAGACATTTTTATTTTAGAGTCATTTAATGTTGAACTGACCAAGAAAGCAGTTTGAATAGTGTGACGTGCGCGTATGATGCCTATTTATAAATATTTTATTTGTTTAGTGTATCGTGTTTAATATGTGTGGAAATTTAAATAGAGTAATTGCTAAAATATTTAATTACTTTTAGTTTTAATTGATAATTGAATTACTTTTAACAAACATGCTAGTAATTGGTAGTCGTAATTTACTACTATTTAGAAAAGTAATTGGTAATTGTAATTGAATTACTTTTTAAAAGTAATTGCGACAGCTTTGTTAATTATTGTAATATTTTTTTCATACATATTAAATAAAAGCTTCTAGAATGAATGTTCTTAATTTTTTTTGCTAATTATTTATTGTAATTCAGGCGCAGGGTAGTGCTCCAGGTTAAGTTCCGGCCTGACGTACGCAGTGTGTATATTACCTGAAATTTTTTAGCGTCAATTTTAAAATTGTAATAATCGAAGACGTTAGTTAAGAAAAGATTTTAGGAAACTCCCCCTCTCCTAAAGGGATACAAGGGGAGATGAAGGTTTTGTACGAAGCTTCGTCATTTCTGGCTTTAAAAGTATGAAAATTAGTATAAAGGCTATTAATTACGATTGAAAGTGATCTCTTTTAACATTTTTGAAATACATCCCTTGGGGGGTTAAAATAAGGATAAAATTTCGTATCGTAAGTTCTAAAGTTGTAAATATGAGAGTTGGTAATTAGGCTTTTAATCACCCAGAAAAATAGGAGACGTCAACTAAGAAAGGATTTTTAAAGTTTTTAATATAAAAAGTTAGTAATTAGGAATTGGACCTTTATCCCCTGAAAGATTAAAGGGAAGTATAAAAGTTGTATGAAAAATTGGTACTAACTCATTTAACAACGCCATTTATATTAAAAAGTAAGGCAATTGCTTAGAATCGCGGACCCTTTCTAAAAAAAATATATTGATATGTTTTTTTCATTTTGTTCTTTTTTTTACGCCGAATTTACAAATATGTAAAAAAATGTTAATTTTTATGTTGAATATAAAAAATGAGTACTTTTAAAGTTTTGTAGTCCAAGCGGGCAAAGCCACAGGCGAAAAGCTGGTCGATTAATAAATCCAAAGCTTATAAATAAGGCTACAGACAGTTTGGCGAAAACAATAACGAGATAAATTATGTAATAAATCAAATAATGACAAACCAACTGTAACACTAATGAAAGAATAAATACAATATAAATGACGTGCGGATATGGAATACAAAATCGTTCATATCTCGAAATTATTTAGATCAACTATTAATCAACATAACCTACTACAGAATAAAATTCAAAATAGTAGGTAAAAAAATAATATGGGAAATTATTAAAGTGACACACACACACGCCCGGTGACATTGCATCGTTTAGATTTCCATAACCAGTTCACCTGGGATCGGTTCAGGTTCAGTGGTTCAATAAACGACGATGCGACACCTCATTTTGTAATCAAAGAGTTGCGGAACGAATGAGTGCATTTATTTCGCAACTATAATATAATAATCATAATAATAAATGTTTTAGACTATTTTTAAACAACTTAAAAAAGAAGATTAATAATTCGACACGTATGTATCTAATATAACTGGAACTGCATTATATTCCGGCTTCCAAACCGGGTTTGTCAAATTGCGGCCCAAATCATTGGGTAGGTTAAAACAATGGCCTAAATAAAATTTCTAGTTAATAAATAATTATCTGGTTTGATCCAAACAGGATGGAATTATTGCGGCCCGTAATAAATACCATATCGAAAATTATTAAAATTTTTTAATAAGATCTATAGGGATTATTTAGACACATTCAAAAGCCCTCAGTTCTGGTCGGTCATGGTTAGTTCTGGTTAGTTAAAGCGGCCCTTTATTTTCCCCAAATATATTTCAGACGTGATAAATGCCATATTGAAAATTATTAAAATTTTGTTAAGAGTCCATTTGCGCCGCGAAAATTGGATCCAATCTGGGGTTCGGGGCATAATGTTTTTCTCAAAAACGGTATAAGTTATCGATAATTTTCAAAAACTATATGAAAGCCAACCCTTAAATCTAGGCATCTGCTGTAATAGTTTTTTAAATTTGCATTAATCTTTTAATATTTCCTTGAGTGAAAGTAACCCTAAATTCGGTTATGTTTAGATACTATTCTCTCTTAACTCGACTTATATTTCAAAAATCCGCTACAGTAGAGGCATAGATTATTTCCTTACCTTTAAAATGGTGTATAATTTATGCCATTTAAGTGAAAAATAGTTACCGAAAAACGTTATTTCCTGTAGGCTTGCAATCGGAAACAACATCGCATCGATACACCGAATTTGGAAGAACCTAAATAAAATATAATATTTTTATTGCGGCTATACGAAAATTGTGGTGTGGGAGTTTGTTAGTCTCCGCCCACCGTGTCCACGTCCTTTCGCCCGACCCCTAAGGTGTAGCGTAAATGCACTTTTAATAACTTTTACATAGGGATAATTTAGACAAATTTAAAAGCCCTCAGTTCTGGTCGGTCATGATTAGTGCTGGGTAGTTAAAGTGGCTTTTTATTTTCCCCAATTATATTTCAGACGTGATAAATCCATTAAGGTAGGAACAGTAAACTTTTTTTATTTAGACCGCAATTCTGCCATGGCTTAATCAAATTAAATTTATTCCAAAACTTTTTGGCCGCAGTTTTGCCATACATAAACTGGGAAAAAGTTTATACCTGCCTATTTGGGCCGCAAATTGGATATGCCCTTCCAAACAAATATAATAAATTTTATGGGAGTATGTATGTATGTTTTTTATGTTTGGTGCCAGATTTGCTACGCCAACCTCTTCTTCTTCTTCCCTGGGAATCGTCTTGATTCACTACCGGAGGCAGCGCAGTCTCTTGGGTTTTTTGTGCGTAATCTCCCGTTATCTTTTATACCAATCCTCCCATTAGTCTTCTTCCTTCTACAAGTCTCTATAACCCTGAGATTGGTTGGTTGATATATTCCTGTGGGCTCATTTTGGGTTGCCCAAATAATGCCTGTCTTTTGTGATTCAACACTTCACATTCGCACACTATATGGTAGGCTTTTTTCTTCCCCTCGTCGCACATTCTGCAACTTGGGTCCCCACTGCATGAGCCCATCTTGTGTGGGTGTCCTCTTAGGTTATCGTGCCCTGTTAGCAACCTTACTGTTATGCGAAGTCTTTTCCTACTTTGTCTGAGTAGTTCTTTCTTCGTTCTTTTGGATGGGCTCCTTATAAAGCTTTTTCCATGTATTATTCTACTGAGGTTCCCCCAGTATTTCTCGTGTTTCTTTCGGATCCATTCCTTGGTTTGCCCCGTGCGGTGGTTTTGGTCACTCCAAGGGCAGGTTCTGGTCCAAAGTATGCTGTGTATGATCCATGTCTCGCTAACTCATCCGCTTTTTCGTTTTCTTCTATTTCCGAATGTCCTGATACCCACAAAAGAGTTACTCTGTTGCGTTCTTTCAGTTTTTTTTTGCATTTCCATGTCTGCCTGGACGTTACCTTGGGGTTTACTAGCGCTCCTAGTGACGCCTGACTGTCTGTTATTATGCAGATCCGCTTGTTATTTTCGCACCAACCTCAAAAAAATTGTTGGCTCTCAGTTCTTACCTACTTTTAATTTCATTTTTTTTTTTTTGTTAATTTGGAGTATATAGAAAAAATATTATTTTATAATTTTTAGTTAATTTTTTTAACTACCTTATTATTTAATAATTTTAAGTTTAAATTAAAAATTGGAATATTTTTTATCTAATAAGAGCTAATTGGTTTGTTGGAAATATTTAAAGATTTTGTTGGATTTGCCCAAGGTCTTGAGATGTTTTTCCTTCGACACCACACTTCTAGCGCGTGTCAATAGACCAGGCTTTTATACCTACACGTATTAGTCTATCATAAAAACTATTAAACCGACTTTAATAAAATCTTACTGTTCGCTAAGTTGGAGTAAATATAAACCAATAAAAAAGAATGGTCACAATCCAGTTAATAGTTTCAAAGAAATGCGTGGACATACATACATACATACACCTATAATAGTTTATATATTTGTTTGGAAGCCCCAGTAGAAGATCGTGTGTGAATATTTTGCAATTCCAAAAAAAAGGTTTTCAATTCGATAGATATGTATGTAATAATACTGGAACTGCATTATATGATAACTTTTTAGGGCTCTCAAACAAATATGAAAATTTTTGTGGGTGTATGTATATGTGTATGTATGTTTGTCCACTCATTTACTCGAAACTATTTATCGAATTGTGGTTACTTTTCTTTTCTTACCTTACATCCACTTTAACTTAGGGTACAGTAAAGATTGCGGAAATTTGATTTTGCTAAGGACATCCTTTTACCCGCCAAACTATGGAACTTTTTCGTTTTTTTTCATGAAAAATAAAATTACACTGTTTTTTTTTAAATAACAAAAAAATTTGGCTATTACAGTTAAAATATTAAATTCAATAATTTGGTCATTCTTAAGATGTGTGACTCCACCTATTTTTAATCATAAAAAATCGAAAAATAGAGATATTGACATGTTTTTTTTTATTTTGTTTGGATTTACGAATATTTTAAGTAAAATTAAAAAAATCAATCCTTATTTTTAATTTTTTTTTCAAAAGTAATTTTTGATTTTTTTTAAATATTTTTTCGGATAATTTTTTTAATCAAATAATTAACATTTTTGATTTTTTTTCATAATTCTATTTTTGATGGACTTTAAGAATAAAAATATTTGACAAATCAAAAAAAAATATATTCAATTTATGTTTATGTTACATCCCAAAACAGTGGTGCCCCACAATAATTTTATATGTTAATTACTGCCATATAAACTTTATTCTTTTAAAACGTTTTTTAATCTATCTGTATGAGTTCGATTCATAAAAAACGACTTATCTTAAACAGACCTGTCGCTAATTGAATTAAAATAATTGAAAAATTGTATTCAATTACTTCTCAGTAATTAGATTACTTTAATTCAATTACTTTTCGGACAAGGTAATTGTATTTGGGTTATCAATTAATAGGATATTGATATCGTAATTAGTAATTTATTTTCACGAATCCCAAGTAATTCAATTACTTACAAAGTAATTCCATTACTTATAAAGTAATTGAATTACTTAAAAATTAATTTAATTACCTAATAAATAATTAAACGAAGGATTCATTTACCTTTCTTTATGGAAAAACTGCCGGAATTTTGGCCAGCCAGAAAGGGCATCTTGAAACACGGCGGGCCGTTTGAATTCGGCGAACGCCGCCTCCGCGCAATTTAGTATTTTCGATTGATGCTTACCGCCACCGTTTTTATACTATTTTTTGGGAAAAAATCTGTTGATGTTTGGGGTAGGATAAAAAGAAATTTTAATTTTAGTCATTTAATGTTGAACTTGCCGAGAAAGCAGTTTAAATAGTGTGACGTGCGCATATGATGCATATTAGTATAAATATTTTATTTGTTTAGTGTATCATGTTTAATATATTATTATGTGGTAATTTAAATAAAGTAATTGCTAAAACATTCAATTACTTTTAGTTTTAATTGATAATTGAATTCATTTTTAACAAACATGCTAGTAATTGGTAATCGTAATTTACTAATACTACTTAGAAAAGTATTTGGTGATTGTAATTGAATTTAGTGTTTTAAAAAAACCTGTTTTTTTCAAATCTAGAAAAAAAGTCAGATTTTTTTTACAAAAAAAGCGATCAATTAGAAAAAAAAAACAGTTTTTTTTATTGTACTTAGTAACATTAATATACCTTTTAGGTGATTTTTGGATATTTTTTAGTATGATTTTTTGTATCGGTTTACATAAATTTATAGTCATATTGCCAACCAGCCAATGGGATGCGACAAAATATTTTGACGAAGAAAGTTTTGATAGGAAGAGTTCTGAGGGTGATAACGAAAAATTTGAATAAGTTAAATTTTTGGATTGTTGTTTATGTGATGCTTTACTTATTTTACAGTGTTTGATAATGTTTTGTTCACTTTTGTACATTTTGTACTTTGTACATATACTTTAATAATTGAAACCAGATTTTTTCCATATTTCGTTTTTTTTCTGATCCTTTAAAAAAAAAAAACGAAAAAAAAACCAGTCTTTTTCCAAGGCGTTAAAACACAAATTGAATTACTTTTTAAAAGCAATTGCGACAGCTCTGATCCCAAATTACCTATTTATAGACATTCATCGTTTTCCCCACCGACTATCAATTGTAAAGAAACTCCTAAAATCTATAGTACGTTTATAAAATTATGTCATAGATAGACCACAAATAAACAAGCGGAATAAACTAAAGGAACATAATAATAAATTAAGTCAGTTTTATAGTTTACGATGCGGTGCAGTCGTCTTGTGACGTAATAAGACATCGGAACCTGCTTTTGAGATCATCTTATGGGCTGAACGCGGAGATAAGATGCACCGTACACCATACTGACCCAAATTGCGGAACTTAAAAGAAAATAAAAACGAAAATTATTGATTTCGCGATTAAATTTTGGGGTCGGTGAAATTGGGAACTCGATTAAATGGGCCATTATGCCAAAATTTGGCTGGTATTTGTACTTTTATTACGATCACATGCAAAGGCCTACATTTTGATAATGATGAAACTGCAAGGTGGTGGTTAGAGGTATAATAAACGTTAAATTTATAATTTAAATGATTTTTGCGGAAAATTGGTTTTGCTGTAATAATATATTTTTTTTGGTAATTGTGTAAAATCGCGGTTTTACCCTTTAGGGATGTAAAATCAACGTGATTAATTTTTTTTTGAGTTGTCAAATATACAGGGTGTCCCAAAAGTAATGGGACACAGAGCAACAGCAGATTCCTTAGGTCGAAATAATGCAATTACGTATACTTGCTTATCCGAAAGTTGATAATAACAAAGATACAGGGTGTTAAACTTTTAATTTTGCTTTCGTTTTTCTTAATAATTCTTTTAACCAAATGCCTAGTACAAAATTTGGGATTTGAAGGTTTTTTAAGGTGAGAAATTTAAATTTGTCCACGCTTTTGATGTTGCTACTAGAGGGCGCCACCTACGGCCTACCCTTCATTGTTTTAGATGTCGTAACTTTTTTTAAGCTTAGAATATTGACGTGTTTATTAAAAAATAGGTTACTTTAAATCCATCTGCATCAAAAATGTATACTTTATTTAAGTCTCTAGGAGAAACCGTTCTCGAGATAAAAGCACTTTAAAGGATACCGCAATTTTTTATGAAAAATGAATTTTGGCCAATTGTTTTCAAACTTTGCATAGTAATAGTTCTTAACACGCTGATCAAAGGTCTTCCAGGGCACAAAACCCGAAAACGCCCCCAACCCCCCCAAAATCATCCTCAAAAGTCCCCAAATCCCCAGTTACCTTTGAGGATGATTTTGGGTGGGTTGGAGGTCCGGGTTTTGTGCTCTGAAAGACCTTTGATCAGCGTGTTAAGAACTATCACTATGCAAAGTTTGAAAACAATTGGCCAAAATTCATTTTCCATAAAAAAATTGCAAGATCCTTTAAAGTGCATTTATCTCGAGAACGGCTGCTCCTAGAGACTTAAATAAAGTATACATTTTTGATGCAGATGGATTTAAAATAACCTATTTTTTAATGAACAGGTCAATATTCTAAGCTTAAAAAAAGTTACGGCATCTTAAACAAGTGAGGTAGGCCATAGCTGGCGCCCTCTAGTAGTAACATCAAAAGCGTGGACAAATTTAAATTTTTCGCCTCAAAAAACCCCCAAATCCCAAATGTTGTACCGCTAGGTCATTTGGTTAAAGAATTATTAAGGAAAAACGAAAGCAAAAGTAAAAGTTTAACACCATGTATCTTTGTTATTATCAACTTTCGGATAAGGCAAGTTTACGTAAATTGCATTATTTCGACCTAAGGAATCTGCTGTTGCTCTGTGTCCCATTACTTTTGGGATACCCTGTATTTATTCTCAAAGTTCATCAAATATAGAATAATTAAAAAAAAAACTAAAAATATCAATTTTTCGATAAAAAAAATTGAAAAATCTAAAATTTATTATTTTTAAAAAAAGAAATCTTTGAAATTATTTGTCTTTACACGTAGACTATAAAAAAATCACCAAAAATTGCAAAACTTAAATGGATGCATTTTATTGGCGAAATACTTGAAAAATACCCATTTTCAAAATAAAAATTACCACCGAATTTTTTCTTGGATTTTTCTGAAAAGATTCCCGAATTCGCCTTAAAATAGAAGGGAATTTAAAAACGTCATTATCCCTATTTTTAGGTTTTTTTGGCCAAAAATAGGTGAAGCCCCACGAATGCACAAAAATGCAATTTTTATTGGCTAAAAACCCGTTGTACCTAAATAAAACTTCTATAAAATATTTTTTATACGAAATTTTATAACAGAGTTTTAACATTTAAAATTCAAACATAAAACTATCCACACATTCATAATAGAGGGATTTTTCAAAAGGCCTTATGCCCTTATAGTAACTGAAGACCTGAAAGTAACCAAACCTGTAAATAAATCCGTACAGTGTTCATTTGTGAAGCAATTCTTAGGTCTTCGCGGATGCTTTCGAGCGAGAAAAAGTTTATCAACATTAACAGGTGGGAAAGGGCTGAAAATGGTCCCCCAAGGCCCAAAATATGCGAATTGAAGAATTTTTGTTTAGAAAAAAAATGAAGATTGCCTTGAAATCTACAAAAATGGCCCCTATAATTTTTTTCGTAAAATCGATAGTTTTCGAGATAACGGGACCCAAAAGATTCCTCATTTCTGCTGCCGCGCTACCGCTAGAATGCTGCTACCTTTATGGATTCACTTATAAGCGGGCGGACGAATTGTTCCATTACTTGGGCAATAATGTACATTTTTTAATCATTCAAAATTCATTAGAATGGGAAAATTCGTCCTATCATTGCATATGAGTTTGGGTCCATTCTGATTTTTCTAGAGTAATAAAAAAAGCGGTCAAAGTTTTTTTTCACAATATTTTGAGAGTATCTCATTAATTTATTAATATTATTTAAAAAAATGGTTTGTTAATATTATTTCTTTTTTATAATGAGACCTTAGCAAGTGTTCAATGATCCCAGAAACTTTCCTTCACAATATTTCTTGCGTTTGGATAAAAAATTGTTTTGCCCATCTCCACTTTTTAGTAAGAAACTACTATTACCACATCTATCCAGTGTCCCAGTCCCAAAAATGAGTTTCCCGCGAATATCTACCAAAATATGCGAATTAGAAAATTTTGTTTAGACAAAAAATGAAGATCACCTCGAAATCTATAAAAATGATCCCTACCATTTTTTTCGCAACACCAATATTTTTCGCAAAAACGGCCGTCGAAAAATTCATAACATTTCACACTGAATAGATAGCCGGAAACGGCTAAAAAATGCACATGGGCAAAACAATTTTTATCAAAACTTAACCTCTTTTTTATTCTAAAACATCGATAAACCAAAAACTAACTTTTAGTTAGGCGTATATGGTAAAGTAACGGGAAAGTGAATTTTGGCTAAAATACTTAATTCTGGTTAGTTCACTGGAATGTTCTAGTCCAAGAAAATAGGTCGTGGGGGTTAAAATTGAATTTTAAATAAGTTATTTTGAAGAATCAAAAAAAACCGGGAATTTTTTTTAAATTCCCCCCCGGGGGAAGGGGGGGGAAAAAAAAATTTTTTTTTTTATTTTAAGGAAAGTAAAGTCCTGGAAAAAAAATTTTTTCAAAAAAAAAATTTTTTTTAAAAAAAATTAACTGAGATAGGGTAGCTGGAAGCTAGGGGTGATAACAGCAACTTTAAAAAATAAATTTTTTGGAAAATTAAAAAAAACCTTTTTTTAAATTTTTTTTTTAAAAATTTTAAATTTTTTTTTAAAATTAAAAAATTTAATTTTAAAAAATTTTTTTTTAATTTTAATAATTTTTATTTTTAAAATTTAATTTAAAATTAAGTTAATTTCTTGGGGAAAAAAGGTTAAAAAACTTTTTATGTAGAATTTTACGTTCACAACTTTTTTTTTAAAAATTTTTTTTTAGGCCCCTTACCGTTTTCAAAAATTAAAAAAAAAAACTTTTTAAAATTTTTTTTTCCCCCCTTAAAGTGAATTAAAAAAAAAAATTCAGTTCGTTTTTGATTCTTCAAAGTAATTAAACAAAAATTCAAGTTTTAACCTCAAATTCGTATTTCACGCCTTTTTCTTGGACTTTCTAATAATTTTATGTAGACCATTTTAATTACCTTAAGCATCTTTGTTCCATTACATAATCTTAACAACTCTTTAACACGATGTTTTAGCAAATAATCTAGTTCTCGGGCTTTTAAAAATTTTTATTAGCCTTTTTAAAAAATTTAAAGGTTTCATAAAAAAAAAAGTTGGCCATTAACTTAGTTGGTTTTAAAATTTCGCGCCCTCTTGGCTTTAAGCGAAAGGGGGTTCTTTGGTCTTGGCTCGGTCTTGGTTTGCTGCAAACCAAAACCAAGCCCAAAGAAAGAGGTTTCATCAATGGTAATGCCTACCATTATTATTATTTTTATTTTTTACAAAAAAAAATATCTTTATCCTAAAAAGTTGTTTTATAATTCATTTTTAAATGAAAAATTATTGGGTTTTTCTCCAGAATAAAGAAATGTTTATATTATTTTTAAAAATTACACTCTTTTATACAGGGTTCTCCATAATAGATTACCTATTTTGATATTGAAATAAATTCTATTTGAGATAGGTAAGTCAGTACGTTTTTTTTGTATTATCTTCTATGGCCTTTGGGATTTGAATCAACATATTTTTAATCGGGTAGGCATCTGTCACAAAACTGAAATAAATGATTTTCGTTAATGGCCTTTTTTTAAAAAAAAGCATATTAGGTTTAAAAATAATTAAAAATTGGTTTGGGGGTTAATTTTTTCTTTTTGGGGTTTAAAATTTCAAGGCCCCCACAACAAAAGTTTTTTTTTGGGGGGTAAAAAAAAGGGTTTTTAACCCGAGAAAAACCCAGATCTTAAAAAATTTTTCCTAAAAGGTCCGGAAAAAAGGGTTTTCCTTATTTTAATATTTTTTAAATTTGGCTTTTAAGGCCGATTTAAAAAGACGAATTTTTTTGGATAAAAAAAAGGAAAAAGGTTTTTTCCCCCGGGGGTCCAGGAAACTAAAGTTTCTTAAAAGTTTTTATTTAAAGGGGGTTTTTTGAATAGTTAAGTTTCTTCCGTAAAGGGAAAAAAAATTTCTTCCCCCCCCCACAAAAAAAGTCAATTGAAAGTTTCCCCCCTTATTAAAAGACGAAAGGGGGAAAAGGTTTTTTTTTTTAAGTGGGTTTTTAAAATAGTAAATCCCAAATTTTTAATTTTTAAGGGATGGGTTCCTTCCCGCGGCCGCCTTTGGGACTAAGCAAAATGGATTTTAATGAAAAAACCGGACTAACGCATACGGCCGCCTTTTAATCGGTGTTTCTAAGGACCGCGGCTCAAACTCGCGATACAAAATTATTAGTGTAAAGGGAATAATTTTTGGAAAGAGTCGTGATGGATGATCTAGCAATATATTTATTATTGGAAGAAAAAGAGGATGACGAAAATATTACAATTAGCCCACCTGAAACATAGCAATCCCCCCTAAACCCAATATTTCAGCAAAGACGCGATGGGGGTTGTTATCTACATTAATAAATCGACATCTGCAACGGATAAGTAAAATTTAGAAAATATTTTAGACTAATAAAGCAGAGTTTACTTTTATTTTGACTTAATAAAAGACGATATAAACCCCGACCAGACAACGGGGGAAAAATTTTAGCCATTGTATTAAGCTAAATCTGTACAGGGTGTACCAAATTGGGGTTTTTATGATTGGATCTGGGAAACTTGAAGAGATACGAGGTCGGTTAAATAAAGGGAAAAAGTTGCGCAATATGATGCTAAAAAAAATGCCACCTTAGAATTTAAAAATTTTTTCGAATTTTTTTTGGGAAAAAACCGTTTTCCTTTGTTTTTTTTTTTTTTATAACTTTTTTGAATGGATGAACAAATTACTTTCCATTGCTATTTTTTTCTGTTCTAAAAGATGTGTTATTAGATTTATACACCAACGTTTCGTCTTTGAGCTGCCATCATCAACTTTTTTTTTTTTATAGGGATGGATTTTTATTATGTATTTTAGGGCTATAAAGTTCCCAAAACCAATAATGTATTCATTATTCAAAAAATTATATTTGGATTTTCAAGGAAACCTTATGAGAGAGTCAGACAATATATTTTTGGAGGATCTTAGGAAAACATTAAATGATTTTTTTTGAATAAGTGCGAAAATCATTGGATTTGGGATCTTAAAAGCTCTTAAAATACGTAATAAAAAACACAAAACAACACAAACAAAATATCAGTCACTTAACACGACTGCGGGATTACACTGCTTCTTCAGCTCAGTCGCATCAATCGCAGATCGTTGACGGGCACGCATACGACGGTCGCTTGGAAGAAACAGGCACATTTAAAAACATGAGTAGGAGTGCTTTGCGGCTAACGTGGTGCGTTAGTCTGCTGGCGGCCGCGTGGAAGGAAACATCCCTTTAAAAGTGTAAAAAATTTTAGTTTAATTAAGTTTTAACAATTTTACTGGCAATTAATGGGGAACCCTGAATATTATGGAAAGCTAGCCCCAATAACAGTAATAACAAATACATAAAAAGGGTATATTAAAAAAGTTTTAATTCTTTACATTTTAATTTTAATAATAGAACAGTTTAGTATGCCAAAATTAAATTCATTGGGCGTATACACAGCAAGTGTTTTTTGTGTAAATTTTAATTTTTTTGGATTTCAAAAAGCCCAAAACTTATTTTTTTTATAATATAATATACGTATTATGCTTTCAATCACAATGATTGACGGAATATAGTACGAATTATTTAATGATGTTTTTAAAAATACTGGTATTTAGAACAAGCCCGGTTTTTTCATACCATTCAAACAAGTTTTTTTTGTAATTTTTGTACTAATGCGAATATTTTGATTTCGCCTGAGGAAACTAGCGGATTTTGACATGTTTCTACATTTGTGTCCATTTTTTTGCCTTCGTTTTTTTATGTGGCCCATATTCTCCTATACATAAAAATTAAAGCAGTTTAATGGGCGTTTCTGTAAATGGATCTACCAGGAGGGTTCAAATATCAACCAGATTTTGGCTTTAATAAACAAACCTAATATTATTATTTATTTATATTGGTGCATTGAGTCCATCCATGAATTTTTTTTAAAATAAAAGATCAAAAATTGTGTAAAATGCCAAAAAATTTAATAAAAATGTCAAGTTTAAAGTTTTTTAGTGCTTGCCATTCTGATTTTTACGAATTCATTGAAAGATGTAAATAAAGATACTTGTTATGGTCTGTCTCAAAGTATACCTTGTTAGCTCTTGCCTTCTTTTTATGGATTATACCTGCCGACAGTAATAAACTGCGGATGGTAGGTATTAAAGGACAGAACATTAAGGACTTTAAAATATAAAAATGTATTATTTATTGTTTATTTAGGTAAGTATAATCTTAAAAACATTAAGAAATTAAATATATGAAAAGGGTTTTAAAAATTTATAACTCCATTATCTAAAATAATTACATTTTTAATCTAAATATCTAAATCCAATTCTGTTTCACTATCATTGAGATTAATTAAAATAGGATTTATGTTGTTTTGGATAGAAATGTAGACCTAATTTTTTAAATTCGGGGCCCTTTTGGATTTTTTTTTTTAAATTTTACCGGGGATTTAAAACCACAAATGCTCTATGGGGTTAAACATACAGTATACCGAGGAAGCCGTAAGACAGTATCCCCAAACCTGTTTACCCAAAATTATCCCATACATATTGTTTTTAATTACATATAATTTAGGACTTCCAAAAGATGCGTTTTTGTAATTTAATTTAAAATAAATATCATTTTCTAACAAATATTCCTGGTTTCAGTTTTTGAACTTGAAGCTGGTGCTTTGTATAGCAGACGGCTATGGGGGGACCAAAATAACACTGTTGTTTGGAATATTTTTTAAAAAACAATTTTCAAACCAGTTTTCAAAAAAGTTCTGCCGTGTCCTCATAATATCCAAGCTAGAATCCTTAATAAACTTTCAGACAAAAGCAACGGTTTTTGGGGCAAATCCGTCTTCTGAACCAGCGTGTATTATGGTAATGCGTTTTCCTTTATTTGAAGGTGCTTTCGTCTGACAGTTTTGACTGGAATCAACCCATCCTTTGGATACTGTGTCGTGTGTATCGAACCATGTTTCATCAAGGTAAATTATGGATTTTTTTTCCCCAAACCCATATCTTTTAATTTCTTGAAGGTAATTAAATCTCAGTGCGTAATCTTTGCGATTCCATTACTACTTGTCTTTTGTCTATTTTCTATTTAAATCCCATTTTAAAAAAACTCTATGGAGGGTGGCACGGCTAATATTTATATTGGTTTCGTCTTTGTCTAGCTACTTTTTTTGTTTATCCAAGGTAGGAATAACTCCGCTTATAAAGACAATATATTTTCTTATTGGGGCCATCATTATTGTCTACTTGGTGAGATTGAAAATCACTTTTCGTTTTTCTTTTGTTCAATTCTTCATAATAATAATATCCCTTATCAATGATATTGGAGTTTTTGAAGTAGACAGGTTTCTTTTAAAGCTTCTAGCTCGTTCAATTAGACCTCTACTGATTAAAGTTTCATACATACCCCAAACCCGTTTTGCATCTAATTTACAAATGATTTCGACGCGACATAGTTATATTCTCGTAAACAACTTTTTCGAAACGCACAGTAAAAACGGTTATTCAACACTGCCCCTAAAATATTAGCCAAAATATTTATATGCCTAATGGTTAATACTCAAGAAATACCTGGCCCACCCCTGAGCTTATGAACAAATGGGTTTACCCAATAATAATAGGTAATAAAATCGTTAAAGGTTCATTGGGGTATGGTCCGTCAAAAGCCATAACGATATACTTTGAGACAGACTATACTTATTGTAAATGTAATAAAATGGCCTATATTGAATTTTCACGAATATAATGGGCGAAAAAGGCCGACCTTTACCCACCTACTTTAGAAGACTAGCTCGGATAAAATGAAAAGTAATAAGATTACGATATAATTTTAAGTACCTTAAAGTAAAGTTTAATTTCATACAAAAGTCTGCTTGTTTTTACTTTAACTCTTACTTATAAAAAATGGACTAATTTATTTAATTTGGCAAATACAGCACTAAAATGGAACCACTCAATATGGCGTCAAGGGCAGGCTTAACAGGGTCAAAGGCGCCGGCGCCGTCAGGAAAAGCTCGTGCTGCCTTTTTAGGTATGCTATGTTACCATGTAGTAATTTTTACACTTTTTCTATGTGCCTTTTACGAAATACGAGGCAGTATTGAAATTTTTGGATGAAAAAGCAGAGTTGCCATATTTTTGAAACTACATAAAAAAGTTCTGAAATTTGGAGGTTTCATTAATAATTGATGTTAAACTCATTGAAAAAAAATAATTAGGGTTTAGCATTCGAAAAAATAAAGTTCCCCGCCTATCTCCAAATGATGCATTTGGCAACATTATTTTCCTTAAATCGGGCACATCCTAAAATCACTGTTTAGTAATTTTTACATTTTTTCTTATTGCCGTTTAAAAATACGAAATCGTTCTGATACTTCTAAAACACTGTATACAGTATATGTTATATTTCTATCTCTATAGAAAAAAAAAATTACTATAAATTGCTTAACTTGAAACAAAATCGTGAAAGATAAAGCATTATACTATAAAACAGATTTTCCAGTAAAAATTAATAGCGCAAATAATGGGTAACTGATGTTACAGGTGCTCTAATGGATGAGATAATTGCATATAATAATCACTCTTACTTTTGTTACATTTCCCCATAGATTATTGTTAAGTGTCTTGTAGTTATGCTTCATTTTTATAAGCTTTAAAAAGAGTCAAAAACACCTTCGTTTTCTTAACTGACCACTCTAAGATTATGTGGGCGATCGTGATACAGAGACCTGACCCTCCTGAGAACAAATCAGCAGGTCACATCTGTCTAACCCCGGAAAAAGGGTTATATTAAAAAATTTCCAAAGGGGGGAATCTGGAATTTAAAAATATTTCACTTCCTTTCGGATATTAAAGGTGGATTTGGTATACACAAAAAAATTTCCAAAAATAAAAATTTGGGTTTTTTGAAAAAAAACCCAAAGTTTTAAAAATTTTTTTTGTAATATTGGATTTTATATCATCTGATATAATATGGGAAAAGGGAAGCCTTCTATTTAAATGGTGATATTTTTGGGAGTTTTGTATTTTTACCAAAAATCTTTGTAAATAAATTAAAAAAAAGATTTTTTAAAAAAAAATTTCCCTTGTATGGTAGTTTTATGTACTTATCACCAATTTTTTTGATAAAAGAAGGGGAAGAAAGTGTAAATGAGTTTAATCTAATCCTAAGATTCTGGTTTTTACTTAAAAGTTAAATTTTTTTTTAACTGCTTTTTAGGCATATACTTTTCACTTAATAACAAACATTCATAAAACAGAATAACAGTGGTTTGCTTTAGTAACCTTTGGTACCTAGGTATCCCCCTGTAACAGTATCCGTAAAAATTTTGTGCACAGTATGTCGAGCTAAAAGTTGATAATGTAAGTTTAAGAAACCAAAAATCCAATTTCTTTTTAAACAAATACAGAAAAAGCAAAAAGGAACTTTATAAAAATTTTACTTTTATTCAATTAAAAGGGACCTGTATATATTAAAATTTGCCTGGTCTGCCCAGTAATTAATAATTTTGATCCTTTAAAAGAATGTTTTCTAAATTATTAAATGAAATAAAAGTACCTAAATGTAAAACCCTTTTTTCTTTTTTAAAAATCCACGAAATACACAAACAATTTGGGAAAACATTAAAAAATTTAAAGCCTTCTTTTCTCCACTGCTATTTCCTATGAAATTTTCATTTTTTTTATTCATAATTGATATATTATTATTTTTTTCGGTTACCTAACGTTACGTCTCATAGAAGCACCTTAAATTTTAAAAATAAAAATACTTACCTAAAGTAAAAAATGCCGGGTATGTTACCCTTGGATTTCAAGACAAAACCTACAACCTCTAATCATTTTGTTTTCGATATTATAAGTAACAAACAATAAACACAAAATTATAGTCACAATTTAATAAACACTAATCACTAAAATAGGGAAAGGTTTTTATCAACCAAAAACTTTGCAACCACAAAATAAATAATCACACAAAGCAAAAAACAATCGGCCCGAAAGGGCACAAAAACAACGAAAATGGAATAGGAACAATTTAAAATTTTGGAAAATTTTTTCCAACGGGGGCCCCTGCTTAACAACCAAAATTTTTTTTCAACCTAAAACCCTTGGGGTTTTCCCTAAAATTTAAATTGTTTTCCCAACTACACCCAACCCTTGGATTTATTTTTCTTAAGTAAAGAAACATTTTTTTATTTTCATTGGAATTTTGTTATTTAAAAGAACAAAGGGGAAATTTTGGGCAGTTTTTTCATAAAAGGAACTTTAAAGTTTTTTGAAAACAAAAAATGGGCCATAACATTTTTTAGTTTAACCTTTTTTAAACTTTTTCCTTTTTTGGTTTGGGGTACTTTTAGTTTTTATTTTTTTTCAAGAATTTATTTTAAATTTTTTGTATAAATATATACTATATAATTTTATCATCATCTGAAGAAGTTTTTTTTTTTAAATTTTTTAAATTTTTGACAACAATTTATTTTTGTAAACGAAATATATCTATAAAGTTATTTAAAAAGGGTTTGGGTTCCGTGAACTTTAACTTCATTTTAAAAAACAATTTTAATAAAATTTTTTATATGTGTTACACCATAATAAGATACATAGGGTCTGAAAAAATTAATTTTCACAAAACATTTTTTAAAATTTTCATATAAAATATACTAAAGGAATGGCCGACTAACATGAAAAAAAGTGAGAAAGAATACATTAGAAAGAGATGATACGATGCCGTTTGTTATTATTGAAGGTTCTTTTTTTCCATATGCCAGAAATAAAGTTTTTTTATAGAAAAAAACTAACCAGAACTAAGAAACATCTTCCAACCTATTACCTAGTTCTGGTTAGTTCTTGGTTAGTTCTCGTTAAATTTTCCTTGTTAAATTGTAATTTTTTTATCAAAAATGCGTCGTCGAACAAAATGTTTTCCGATTTTTTATAGCCAAAAAAAGGTGGACCCCACTTCCAAATAATTACCTTGTTTAACAAATTATATTTTTTATAATTTGTGGGTATTATTAATTTATTATGCTTTAAAGCTAAATTTAAATCCTTTTTTTTGACCCTACAACGTCGCAAAATCTGGCCTTTTACTTAACCTAATAACATAGTGTTTGTCGACTTTTTAATTTCATTTTTCTCTGCAAAAATGCATTTTTTTGGATTTCTCCTTTTTGAAATTTGCTAAACAAAATGTGTACTTTTTATCTGTAATTTTTATTTTTTCAATCGAATGACGCCAAACGACACCGGAGCGAAAAAGGTTTTTTTTTATTAGTCTCAACTCTTAACCGGAATTCCCTATAACATGATTATCATAGCAAGTTAGATGCCATCCGGCTTGGCTACTTGCAGAAAACAATAATTATGCTATTTCCACTTCAATTAAAGTTTTCAATTTACACGTGCAAACCACTGGACCAAGTGGTACCTATACTTAAGTTAGTCATTCTTAATAAAGAAGCTATGTTAATATTTAAAAAAAAATGCTTTTTTTATAAATAAAATAATTGGCGAAGCCGAAATAACACCTATTAAAAGTACCCTCTGTGTCAAAAATGGAACCTCCCATATTTGGCAAGTATCACAATTTACATCTGTCACAATTGATGTCAAAAGTGACATCTGTCAATTATAAAGTTTGTCAAAAATAGGACGCACAATAAAAAATGCCTGTTAAAAGTATTTTAAACATAAAAAATCTTTGTAAAAAGTTTTATTAAATTTGATACGAATAATATAACATTTTTTTTGTGATTTTTTCACCTTAAAAAATTATGTTCTTTTTACAATCTAAAACTTTTTTTTAATAAGTTAAAGCAATTTTTTGGGACATAAAATTAACAACGAAGAACCCGAGACTCCCGGGGGTCATTTTTTTTTTTTAGAAACATATTTTTGATTATAAAAAACAGTTGTAACCGACAAGGATCTTAAAAACCAGTAAAACATTAATATGGTTTTTAATCATCGCGCAAGAGAAAGTATTTTAAGATATTATTTAAGAAAACTATAATTTTGTAATATTATTAAAAAAAAAAAAAAAAAAACATATTTTTTCATGGGGGCAATGAGTTGGACAAGGAACGCATATCATTTCTTTAAAGGGTTCCATATTGTTAAATAAGTAAATAATAAATGTTATACATTTTTGTAATTGAAATAATGAGTTCTTAAAAAATTACCCAAATAAAAACCCAGGGCGTAAATTTTAAAAAAAAAAGATTTTATGATTTTAAGAAAACGAAACGTCGGGAAAAATGACTTACCATTGCGTAAAGGGAAAAAGTTCCAATAAAAAATGTGTTTTTAAATTTGCTAACTTTTAATAAACTAGTTAAAATTTAAACGATAATCCGAAAATTTTAGTTTTTTTTTCATATTTCCCCAAAAAAAAAACAATAACTTTTTTTTAATGTATTATTTAGCTCCCAAAGCAACTTTGCCCAAAATTTTAAAATACCACCTATCTCTTCGTTTCAGATCCCCATACTGGCCCTTATTATCTTGGACATGCATATGACTGACATATAAAGACTTTCTATAAAAATAGGTCGGTAAACGGGAGTATATAGATACAGGGAGTCTCATTTTACGTCATCAAGAAGGTGTTTTCAAATTGTATTTTAAACTTTATAGTAACATTTATGAAAAATTTTCATACTTACCAATGTATAATAATAAGTAAGGTATATTTATTAATTCTGAGAATTTCATCAGTAGCAATATGCACTGCAAGAAACAGTTCTCATTTTAAACGGTTTTTGTAAATTTATCATTGTTACAGAAGAGGTAAAATAAAATTGCCCTATTTATCTGAAAAAATTGGAAACTAACATTTTTATTTAGTTTTAAAAAATTGAATGCAGTGCTACTTGTAAATTCTTTTTCAAAATAAAAAAGATAAATAACTATATCCTATTTATTGGCTAAGCTTCATTCAGTGTGAAAATTTTTCATAAATGTGACTTTCAAAGTTTCGAAACTGACCTAAAATGAAACCGATATATTTTGAAATTTTTCTTTATTAAAAAAATGGAAAGGGCCTAAAGTTAAAAAATAAGAGTAACTTACCTTAAAAACTTTTAAAAATACACCACAGTATATAAAAAACAAAATCGATTAACCGAACTTGAATCAATACGTTCACCTATATCAACAATATTTAAAATAAAATCCCACCCCGAATCATTTTTCACTCTAAATGGCACTCTCTAAAATTTCATGTAATATATAGAAATAATAATTTAGATATTTTTGGTATTTCGAAAAAATTTGATAATTTTATTTAAGAAAACAATTTTACACAAAAAAGGCGTAAAAAAAAATCACGCTACGCGCGAGAAAAAATGATCATCGCACCGGAACGTTGCCAACTGCGGACGATCTATGTCACGAGTCCGTTCCGATTTTGTTACGTTGCCGGGTTACCAGTCGCATGGCCACTTTAACTTTGTCGTCCGCCCCGCCGGGTTTTATCAGTTATCAACTTCCAAAAAAACAACTTGTGTTCTAAAAGGGAAAAAAATAAGGTTATTTTCGGCAAATTTGATATAGACTTGTATTTTTAAGAGCTGGTAAATTCTCGATATGTAATGTATTCATTTTAGCAAAAATAACTCGAGAGCTTTTTTGTAGAAAATTTTTCATCAAATTGGCATCTTTTGGATTTAAAACAAAAGTCAAAATAAGTGAAAAAAACTAATTTAAAAAAAAAATCATAATTTGTATTTATCTTTTCAGATTTTTGTTTACAACTTTTAACTGTGGTAAGATAGTTATAGGCATTGCATGACAAAGAAAGTTGATATGAGCAACCGTTTCAAATATTTGGATTTAAAAAAAAAATTTAAAGGATTATTTTTTTTATTAAATAAAATTAAAAATATAAACAAAATGTATAATTAAACAATATATTAATTTTCAATAAAATTATTGTTCTTAAATTATGTTCGACAAAACATAAGCACAGCCAGGTCTGTTGTGAACACCCTGTATCTTGAAACAAGGCCTTGCGGACCCAATTTGTATAGACTTTATGTTTATTTTGGGCCCCGCTTTCCTGAATTATTGACATTTCCTCATGAATCACCCTGTATAAAGTGAAGTTTCAAAACGGTTGTCTAGAACACAACGCCATCTTGATTTACTTCAATTCGAGGGCCATTTTTGTAACACAAAATGAGTGATCCTTATCTCTAGAATTCATGCACTAAACCCTAGTGTTTGCTTCATGCGGCAACCCAAGTAGTGTGTCAGATGATATTGAAGAGTTTTGGCATACAGTAAGCTTATTTGAGGTTGCAACCATAGCCAGTTCATTTTTCTACAAAATGGCATCAAAATTGGTCCAGTAATTTTCTAGCAATCCATGAACCCAGCAAAAAAAATTTTGAGTGGTGGGAAATCGCGTTTAAAGTTTGGAAAAGGCGCTAGTAAATATTTTGGATGCCTCTAATTATAAGAAAAGTACAGATATTTTTGCAAAATTCGGAATCTGGCAATGAAATTTGATTAAATTTACGAAAAAAATTCAAATAAAAGATTCGCTTTTAAGAGTTTGATTTTTCTCTGGAGGGTTCCCAAAAAAACCAACTTTTTACGCATATTTCAAAATTATTATTTTTTTATCAAAGTGTTCTCATGAAAGCCAGTGGCATCTGGTATATATGTCTCATTTTTTAACTAAAAAAAAATATATAAAAATCCTAGAGCCACCACTGGCTGTGTTTGCCCAATTTAAACTTTGTCTACGAAATACTTTTTAAAATCTTTTAATCGCATTAAAACTGGCGATAGTAATACATTTTTCAATAAAAAGTCTCTTTAATATTTTTTGTCAAAGACGGTTTGAAGGAGATTGAGAATTGGACCAAATTTGATCCAGATTTAAAGATTAATGGAGGACAAAATATTATATAAAACTATTAAAAAATGATAAGAATTTAAAAAAAAAAAGTTTTGATGGAGTATGTATTATACTGTTACGGACTTTAAACATATTTGTTTAGTTTATAGAAACGTAGGAGGTTAGAATCATTTAATTCAGCTAAATAATTAATTTAAATAAATTACCCTAGTTTTCTTCATTCCGACGGCCATTGTAAAGTATCCTGTGGGTGCTGGGTCAACCATTTTGCACTTTTCTTGCATCCTGTATTAAAATAATTCTTTCAACTAATTCCAGACTTTTCGATTCTTTTCTACGTTACTATCAAAGCTGGCAGGAATCCTATAAGCGTCACTGGGGGCACTAGTAAACCCCAAAAAGTCCAAGCTGACATGGGAATGCCAAAAAGAACTGAAAGTCTTGGGAAACCAACAAGTAACTCTCTTGTGGGTACCAGGACATTTGGGAATAAAAGGCAACGAAAAAGCGGATGCGCTAGCGAGACAGGGATTATCCACACCATACTTTGGACCAGAACCTGCCCTTGGAGTGACCAAAACCACTGCACGAGGGCAAACCAGGGAATGGATCCGAAACAAACACGGACTGGAAAAACTACTCAGAACTACTCAGACAAAGTAGGAAAAGGCTTCGCATAACGGTAGGGTGACGATAACCTAAGAGGACACCTACACAAGATAGGCTCATACATTGGGGACCCAAGTTGCAGAATGTGCGACGAGGGGGAAGAAACAGCCTACCAAATCAAGGAAGTTTAAAGGTGTATGGAAGCCCAATACTGTAGAACAAAATTGTCCAGGCGTGCAGGGCAGCGGGAATAGGGGGGTTGGCCCCGCGGAATTTGCGCAATAAATAGTAGATCAGGGCCGGATTTCCATAATTCCTTCTTACTATCTATAAAATTGACATCATCAAATGTCAAATTCCAACATTCACTGTTTTTTTTATTTTTTGCACAAAATTGTTGGTTATTAAAGGATACTACTATAGAATATTTAAAATTATTGTGTAATATTAGATTTTATATCATCTGATATAATATGGAAAGAATAGATGGCGCCACTTTACTGCCTTCTATTTAAATGGTCGATATTTTTGGAAGTTTTGTATTTTTACCAAAAATCTTTGTAAATAAATAAAAACACGATTTTTTAAAATAAATTTCAAACATTCTATGATAGTATTATGTACTTATCACCAATTTTGTGATAAAAGAAGGGCAAGATAGTGTAAATGAGTTTAATCTAATCCTAAGATTCTGGTTGTACATTAAAAAGTGAAAATTTTTATAGCTGCTTTTTAGGCATATACTTTTTACTAATAACAAACATTCGTGAGACAGAATAACAGTGGTTAAAAATGTTTAGTAACCTTTGGTACCTGAGTATCCATTGTAACAGTATCCGTTAAATATTATGTGTGTACAGTATGTCGAGCTTAAAAAGTTGATAATGCAAGATTAAGAAACCAAAAATCTAATTTATTTTTAAACAAATGGTATTGTCTCGAAAGTTGTCTCCTCTCCGATTTTGATCAAATTTGGTATACAGGGGTTTTTGGGGCGCTGATTACAAATCTGAAAAAATATCTTTTCGGCAACGTTTCGTTTTCGAGATCTTCATCATCAAAGTTGAAAATTAAACTAACCTCATTTTCACTATATTCTCCCTTCTTTTTGTACACAATTCTTAATTTTTACACTAAAGTGGCACACGATATTTTATAAACACCTTTTAAAACCATATATTTTTATTTATTTTACATCTTTTTTCCATTAAATTGCGAACTTTTAAGTTCAAAGGCAGCAGCCATATTTGCTTAAAAAATAAAAGTGTAAAAAAGGTGTAAATAAACATAAAAAAGTTTTTAAGAGGTGTTTGTGAAATATTGTGCGTCAATTTAGTGTAAAATCAAGAATTTTGTGCAAAAGAAGGGAATAGTGTAATTAGGTTAGTTTGATTTTTAATTTTGATGATGAATATCTCGAAAACGAACTTGCCAATTTTTTTAGATTTGTAATCACGCCCCAAAAAACCGTACCAAATTGTACTTCCTTTCATTCAATTAGAGGGACCTGTATATATTAAAATTTGCCTGGTCTGCCCAGTAATTAATAATTTTGATCCTTTAAAAGAGTGTACTAAATTATTAAATTAAATAAAAGTACCTAAATGTAAACCTTATTTCTTTTTAATAATCCACAGAAATACACAAAAATTGTGGAAATCATCTAAAAGATAGTTAAAATTGCCTTACTTTTCTCACTAATATTTCCTATGGAATTTTCATTTTCTATAATTCATAATTGATATATTATTATTTATTCGGTTACTTAACATTACGTCTTATAAGAAGCACCTAATTTAAATATAAAAAATACTTACCTAAAGTTAAAAGACGGGTATGTTACCCTTGGATTTGCAAGACAAAACCATACAACCTCTAGTCATTTTGTTACGATATTATAAGTAACAAACAATAAACACAAAATTATAGTCACAATTTAATAAACACTAATCACTAAAATAAGAAGGTTTTGATCAATCCAAAAAACGGTACTCCGGCTCTCATAAAATTATAATGTGTTGGCTAACTTCACACTGATTTATCAGTGTGTAAGTGGCAACACATTAAATTATTTCGTGGAATTTTGTTATTGCGCAGAATCGGCGGGGCCAACTCTTGACAGTTATTTTCATACTGGGCTGGACATTTTTTGATCGAATGGGCCATAGCATTGGGCTTCCATACACCTTTAAACTTCCTTGACCATATCCTGTGCGAATGTGAAGCATTGAATCACAAAAAACAGGCATTATTTGGGCAACCGAAAATGAGCCCACAGGAATATATCAACCAACCAATTTCGGAGTTATACAGACTTGTAGAAGGAACAAGGTTAATGGGAGAATTGATATAAAAGAGGCTGACGGCTCCCAGGGAAGAAGAAGAAGAAGAAGAAACCGTTAGCATATTTACGTTGCATTGTTGTTACCATAGAAACGTTTGTGAACATGATTGCTAATAAAATGGTGTAAAACTCGGATCTGTGTTTTTGGACGAGGTTTATAATATAAATATAATGTATTATATTTTATAAGTAATTTTTTTTAGAATAAATGTATTAGAATTTATTTTGACATATTTAACGAACTTAATTTACGAATTAACCATTTAATTTCATAGAAAAATTACCATTGGTTTTTAAATTCATTTTGCAAATTTAAAAATCGCTAATTTATTAAGAGTCACCTTAATAAAATTGAAACGTGTTTCAGGTATGATGTCGTTCCGAATTCGGGCAATTATTTTGGTAATTTTTAGGGCATGGGCAGTGCTAATGCGGGTCAGTTGGTGTGGCGGATCCGAATTATTGTGTCCACCATATCTAGATTTTCACCGATGTAATTGTTCGTGACAATTAAATAATTATAACATTTCGCGGCCACCCAAATATAAACAATAGCAGCGTATTATTATTAATATAATTTGGCTTTCGAGTCATTAAAAAACAACGCTTGTCTTCACTACGCGACATTTTTTTAACCACATGCTTTAGCATACCAAGTAAAATTTTGATTTTTTTTTCTTTAAATGTATGTTTTATTTATGCGAGTTTTAATAACACTTTCATTATCTGCTTTGTTTAATTTTATCTTTCATGGACTATAGAAAAATATAATCAAGTTGATTAGTCCAACCATTATAGATTTTTTTTGTAATTTATGTTAAATGCGCCATAACTTCCGGAATAACCTGTAGATTACTAAAATCAAAAATCCAACCAATTTTTTTTCAGGTAATTTTTTTAAACAATAATTATTAAAAAAGGGCCTTTATTATTTTTTTAATATAACAAAAAGTACTGGCTATATCACTTTACTTATATAATACCGTTTGTAGAGAATTCGAAAAATTACAAAATGATTTTTGAAAAATCCGGATCCGGCCATTTTTTACCGAGAAAAACCGGAAAACGCTCAAAAACGACCTTTTTTCAAAAATTCGTTTCTCCGTTAATTTATAATATTAAGGGCTGATTTCTGGGAAATGATAGTCAATAACATACACTTTAAGTTGCCAAAAGATGAAAATGGTTGCATTAATAGTTTTTATTCAATCGCACTTTAAACAAATTAGGCCCTCATCTTGCAAGTGCCGTGAATATTAGGCAAATGGTCCGATTTGAATTTTTAAAACGGCTTTTTAAAGTTGAGATTAAAAGCTAAAGTTATATATCTCACATTTTCATATATGCTTGTGAACCTACCGCGTCGAGCGAAAATTCGCGATACGCAGCCCGTCTCTTGGTTCTCCTTTGCTACTAGGTGCCCTCCACGGTCGACTCAGTACGTCTCAGTCGCGAATTTTCGCTCGACGCGAAGGTTCACGAGCATTTTTAACAATGTTCTCCAAACTAATATAAAAATGTGAGATACGCAATTTGTAGCTTTTAATCTCAACTTTAAAAAGCCGTTTTAAAAATTCAAATCGGACCATATGCCTAATATTCACGGCACTTGCACAAAAAGGGCCTAATTTGTTTATAGGACGATTAAATAAAAACTATTAATTAGACAATTTCTATCTTTTGGCAGGTCAAAGTATATGTTATTGACATAGGCGTGCGCACAGTGGGTGCCGTGGGTGCCGTGGCACCCCCACTAGTCTGAAAAAGATTACTGTATTTAAAATATGAAAATTATTATTTGATAAGGTTCGATTTAAAAATTACAATCATTAGATTCAAATGTATAAAATGTATTGTATCCAGTTTTATTCACTTCATTATTATTATTATTATTATTCTTTTTAAATCACCTTTTCCGGATGTTTGACACTGGAACCGGCAAGGTAAGTTGCAAGGTTCACAGCATTTATGATTTATTTAGTACTTTTTTCATTATGTTGCAGGTACTTAAGATGGCAGCTTTTTGTAGTTCAAGGAAAAGGCCCTCTTGGAGTCCAAGGCTATTTAAACAATGCTTTATTTCTTTTGGGATTTCTCCAGTAGCTTCGATAACAATTGGGATAGTTTTAACTCTTCTTGCCTGCCAGGTCTGTTTCAGGTCTTTAGATAGGGGAAGGTATTTGTCTATCTTTTCCACTTGTTTTTTTTGTATGTTTGCAGGTTCTGGTATCGCGATATCTATTAAGAATATTTCTTTTTCGGTTTTATTAAATAGTACAATATCAGGTCTATTATGTTGGACGAGTCTATCAGTTTGGATGTCCCTGCCCCAGTACAGTAGATGGTTTTCATTTTCTAATACATGTTCTGGTGTGTATTTGTATTGTGTATGTTGTATTATTATTATTATTTTTACTATTATTATTATTATCTCGGCACCCACACCAGCTTTACCCTGCGCACGCCTATGGTTATTAACTATTATTTCCCAAAAAATTAACCCTTAATTTGGAAAATTAACGGAGATACGAATTTCTGAAAAAAGGCTGTTTTAAGCCTTTTTCCGGCTTTTCTCAGTGAAAAATGGTCGGATCGGGATTTTTCAAAAATCATTTTGTAGGTTTTTAAATTCTCTACAAACGGTATTTTATGAGTAAAGTGATATAGCCAGTACTTTTTGTTATATTAAAAAAAAACGTTTTTTAATAATTATTGTTTAAAAAATTACCTGAAAAAAATTGGTTGGTACTTTCAAAAAAAGCATATATATTTTTTCGGATACTATAATTTTGTATAGTCCACAGAGAATAGAACTTACTTTTTGTACTCATTCTATACCAGGAAAGTCGAAAAAAATTCATTTTGAATAGTTGAGAACTTGTTAAGGAAATTCTGATGAAAGTTCTGCATGTAATATTATACCAAGCTTTATCTGTAAAAAAAGAATTGTTAGCAGTATGAGTTGGCAGGCAAGTTTTTGCTGGAAACCCTTCAGAAAGATGTATATAACAATCGGGATGTGATCCCTCCCAGAAAGGTCCGGAACATTACTTTAGTGATGAGCAAAGCAAGACCAAGACCAAGACCGGGCTAGTCTTGGTCTTGGTCTTGGTCTTGCAAGCCAAAGGAATGTCTTGGTCTTGGTCTTGGTCTTGCAACACCCGGTCTTGGTCTTGCTGCAAGAGTCTTGCTGGTCTTGCTTTTTTTGGTAGTAATAATTTAAACTAAGTAATATTGAATAAAATATAATTCTTTAATAATTAAAAATAAATAAAGATGAACACTATATTTTCTACATTAAAATTATAAAATATGCCAATTTTAACCTTTCACATACGTTTGAATTATTTGATTAATAAGCATATTTTAAATGTAGGGCTTTATTTATTTATGCTCAATTTTTAGTTAAATTGAGACACAACCTGTTTTTATACATTTAGTGGCACATAGAAACATTTTAGTAATAAGAATTATTTAAATGTTCCTTGAAGAAGCATATAAAATTAAAAGAAATACTAAACTATGTAATGTGTGAGCAGAAAAAAAAAACTTTTAATTTCAATCAGATGTGAAATTTTCGTAAAAATGATTCTAATATGTAAACATTGGTTTCTTTAAAAAAAAAAGTTATTCAGAAATCTTTTTAGAGTTTTCAAATTATGAAAACTTTTATCATCTTTAAAATTAAAGTCAACCAAAATTTTTTTCGTAGAGAAAATTGTGATTTTTTTTCTATTTCAGAATTTTCCGACGAATCCACTGCCAATTAACAAAATTCCTTTAATTGTAGCCTTTTACCCTAAAATATAAAATTTATGACAACAAATCCATTTAAAATATATTACCACCCTGTATATATGCTGTAAAATTGTTGGACTGTCATATAGAAACAATGTCAACGTAGATGGTTTTTAAATATAATTTTCGGTTTTGATAAAAATGACGTCATTATTATTCTTTTAGCATTGTTTTGCCTTTTACGTCAAAACCGAAAGTGATATTTAAAATTTTATTTTCCTATATGACATAAAAAATATATTTTTTTATTATTCCTCTCTTTTACATTTATATCTTAGTTTTAAGAAGCAATCTAATGGTGCCACTTCTTACAGTGTGGAACACAAATAATGTATTTCGGGGTTTTGGAAATTTTTGATCCACCCTGTAAGTGGCATCACTAGATAGCTATTTAAAAAAAAACATTAGGAATATGAAAGTTATTTTCAGCTTCTATAACTTTTGTACCCCTAGCTTTTCTTGGTCGAGAACGGTTTTGCAGATATCGTGCTTTGTCGGACCATTGAGTCACAATCCTATTATTTTTGAAACATGTTATTGAATTTACTCATAATCGTTGTTAAAGAACTGTATAAAATAACAAAGTAATCCATTTAATTATTATTTTATTAAGGAAACCTGTAACTCATTAAATAATCGAATTTTTTGGCAGTTCTCGCTACATTTTTTGTCATTTCTGTATGAAATACCTCAGTATATTGAATATAAAATTGAATATTATAATATTTTTAAAAAAGTTGCAGAAGTGCAAGAGTCTTGCAGGTCGGTCTTGGTCTTGGTCTTGCATACCCCGGTTTTGGTCTTGGTCTTGCAAGCGAAAAGGCGGTCTTGGTCTCGGTCTTTGTCTTGCTGCAAGACCAAGACCAAGACCGCAAGACCAAGACTGGTCGGACTGGTCTCGCTCATCAATTCATTACTTTACTTTTAAATTACCATCTTGCAATTTTGTATTCAACTGATCAGTGTGAATGAATTTCGCATTTGCAATTCGCTTTTCGCTTATGTAAAATGCGTGGCAGCATACAAAAAGAAAAGACGGTCTTGCAAAATACGTGACTATGAGTTCACCCATCTCACAATATTCTTAACACGGAAAATTATAATATAATTAACACCAACAATGCAGCAAGGATTAAATGGGGCGATTTTTGGCTTTTCTCGCATTTAAAAAAATTTTTTTCCGTAAAATCCCAAAGACCACTTAAAAATTATTTCAAATAAAAGAAAAACAACGACATAGAATTAACATTTTTGTAAGGCTTTCATATTTTTGTAACAAAAAATTTTATTTTTTGGTAACAATGGAATTACATAATTTAATTCATATGAGAAAATGAAAAATAGAAAAACCTTAAATGCCAAAACACAAAAACTAATTATTTTTATCATTTTATTTTTGTAAAGGTGATACAATTAATACTAAAAGTATTGAAAAAAATGAGACGCTCAAGGTGTCTTTTAGATATCACGAAAAAAATGCTCAAAATGGGTATAAAATATATTTTTTTTAATACGAGAGAAACCACAAATTCTGTCCTAATTATAGTTGGAAAATTTCCGGAAATTTAAATTTGGAAATATTTCCAGAAATATATCAAAACTTTGGGAAAAATATGGAAATATTGGAAATATAAAACTAAAAACTACAAAACTCAAAAAAAAACTTTAAAAAAATTTTCATAGGTAATATAAAATGGCAGTTTTCCGAATATTCCGAGAGGGTGTCATGATTTTGAAAAAAATTAAATTGCCGAAGTATTTCCCGAAAAAATATTTGGCTCAAAATCTAAAGGGACGAATGGTATTTGGTAAGACAATTGCGCAAATGAAACAAAATTAAAAGCAAGATAATAATTAATCAAAATTTAAAATACAAACGCCCCCTGAGGGAACAATGGAGGACACGATTAATAGAACCGTAAATTACCATTTTTTAGCCAGTAATTTTTTTTTTTATAACAAATTTTTTTTAACATTTCAATGGTTATTTTCATGGTGGGGTTGTCATACAAAAGTTAAAACACAAAAATCATTAATATAAATAAAAATTTA